>VDFB02066677.1:41333-84271 GCA_007258455.2 Sequoia sempervirens | reverse complement strand
GGAACATGATGTGGCCCCATCCGATAAAGAGGACCACCCTCATGTTCTCTTAAACATATTTAATTTCAATTGGTGTAATAATTAATGTAACCTTTCGTGTTTCAACTGCAGATCAGGATTTAGAGTGTGTTCAACATGTTGAGCATGAGTCTATAACAAAAGTTCAGGAACATGATGTGGACCCATCAGGTAAAGAGAACCACTCTAATGTTCTTTTAATTAATGAAATACTTGTAACAATAATAATAAAACATATCAGTTTAACATTTCTTTGTTATTGCAGCAGACCCCCCCTTGCAGCGGTGTCCATTTCATGAGTAGACGAATAGGCATACATTAAGATCACAAGCAGAGGGCAGAACAACTAAAGGGGGGACAAATGATTTAGAAAATGATAATCCACTTCAAATTTTTTTAGTTTTAAAAAAGAAACAAAAAAAAAAGTAATTGTAATCATATCATGACAACCATATTTTTTATAATATGTAAAAACTGAAAGAATGAATATTATATGTTAATGAATGAATGTGAATATGTTGATTAATGAATGTTATATGTTAATGAATGAATGTTATATGTTATTAATGGATGGATGAATGATTAATGTTATATGATTGGGTATGGGGAATTGAGAGAGATGTGAGGGGGGGGGAGGGGCCAAATGAGCTTCCACCGTCACGTGGTTGGCCTTGTTAAGTAGAGAATATTAAACTATTCTCAAAATAAAGAGAAGCTCAATAAGGTAATGCACTTTTCAATATAAGAAATGCATCATTTAAAGCATCAAACCAATATGCAAAGATGAAAGAAAGTGCTAACTTTTCACTATGGTGGCAGAAAAATGATTCTTTATACCCTGAATCCATGATTTGCATCATAATTTGAAGTTGTTTCCATTCCAATGTTATGATTTTAGTTTGTTTGTATGGATTTGTATGAATACCACATTGTGTTGTGTGTGGATTTGGTTTCAAAGCTCTGTTTCTTCTATTTTTAGTGGTGAAATAACTCTAAAATTTGACTTTTGTGCATAATAGGTTAGTGGAAAAATTGACAGCTCTGAAGGGTTTAGAGGCTCGATTCAGATAGATACACGGATATTTGGATCTTGTTGTTGATGGGAGGCTTTGACTTAACCATGAAATTTTGTACCATCTGTAGGTATGCAAAAGTTTCTCTACTTACATTCATTCTTGATCATAAATGTTATAAATGATATTAATGCTTCAAACTTAAGATTCGTTTCATTGTTATAATGATCAAAATGTTATACTTTTCTATACATTCAAGCATTCTCTTACCCCCTACCCTTTTCTCTTCTCCCCCTCCTTTTAAGAATTTTCTTTGTCATAAAAGATTCACATTTCTGTCTCATTTACACAAATTTATCTAAAGCGCTAGGAGGGAATAAAGATATGTAAAAGATGATGGATTATGTATAAACAACAACTTTCCATCTTATAGCTAATTAAATCCTTAATATTTGAATAGTTTAGAGCTCGAATAATGCTTGTATATGCATGTGTAGCAATAAGGGAGCCTATGTGAAGATTGAAATTTAAAACATCACTTTGGTATTTTCCCTTAGGTAGTGAAATGATATTTTGAGTAATAAAAACCTACACACACTTTGATATTTTTTGGCATTGCATTGAGGAAATTGTTTTCTCTTATACCTACCCTCGGCTAGACATCGAGGTATAATATTACCGGGTTTATCTGTATAGTTAATTTCACAGAGGAAGACTAAAATCTTCTTAATGTCCTATGTTAGGTGTGAGCATATGAATCACTTGCTGAAGGCACCATTTTGTATTCATCCAAAAACCGGTTTGTTCTTTTTTTTATGTTTCTTGCATGTGTTGTTTTTAGGCTCTAGAGATGTAGCTCAACTCTTTCCTTCAGACTTTTCATCTATTTTGATGATTACAATAGATTGTCCTCATATTTTTTTATGTAGATCTGTTTGTAACCTTATTTTCTACAAATCAATTTGCAAACCAATCACATATTAAGGACCATTTCACTAACTTGTAGTCATCCATTATTTCATATGTTGTAGGTTGTGTTTGTGTGCCAATAAATCCTAATGATTGTGAGAACTTTAATCCTACAAGTGTACCCAATCTTTCTCAAGTAAAAGTATTACCTTATTTTATAGTACTTTAAATGGTTAATTGAAGGTGCTTCTTTAGATTTGAGATAGTTGAACCCTATATTAAAATATGGTATTAGATGGGCAATATAATGATAAAAATGAGGTCCATTGAACACAAATTACAAACATAATTTACTGGACTATGAATAGTGTTGCAATTATAATTATTTCTCTGTTACCTACCTCTCCATTAATGAAAAAGATAGCAGATATTGGAAGTTCATTACATGTCTCATGTATGTGTTAGTATTTTAATTTTGTCTTGTTGTTCAAGAGCTTGATTAGGTCAAGAATATGTTCCCATAAGCCTGGGTTTCCTTGACATCAAGCCAACATTTTCCTACATACTTTTCTCTTCAATCCAGACATTTTGAACCTCCTTCCCTTGTTAGCCCTTGGTTGTTCTCAAGTGTAATGCTTTTCATGCATCTTGGTACTGTATGTATGATCACCATCCTTATACATGGATAACGCTTTCATGGAATTTTCCTTTTGTTAATTAGACAATTGCCATTGTGGAGAAATAATCATTTAACTTGTATGGAAGTGTCTTTCATTATTTGACTTGTATTGTAAACTGTCTTTGAAAGATTCTCTTTGGGGAACAATAATCGTGATGATAGGTAGAGTTGTTTAACTCCTTCCCTGTTAGCCCTTGGTTGTTCTCATGTAATACTTTTTCTATGCATCTTGTAGTCTATATGCATGATCAGTCATCTCAAGTGTAATTTTTTTCTATGCATATATGCATCTTGCAGTCTGTATGTATGATCATTCATCAATCTCTACGATGGTACATTTCAACACATTTTAAAAAAAAAAATTGCATTGTTTCACCGCAATTTCGATGAAAACCACCGACGAATCACCGAAAAGGTCTACGAAGTTACAGGAAGGTAACGAAGGCTTCGCCATAACCTCGCCCATTTCATCATAATTTCAACAAACTTTTGCGTTGTTTCGACGCTACTCCTTGCCCATTTCGCTGAAATGGTGACAAACTTCTAGTGTTGTTTCGACGCTACTCCTTGCCCATTTCATCGAAATGGCGATGAACTTCTGGTGTTGTTTTGATGCTACTCCTTGCCCATTTCGTTGAAATGGTGACAAACTTCTGGTGTTGTTTCGACGCTACTCCTTTCCCATTTCGTCGAAATGGTGACGAACTTCTAGTGTAATTCGTCAGTGGATACATGAAGTTTTCATCGATATTCTAATGAACATCTTAGTCATTTTATGATTCCAACGAACGAGGTATCTGTGTCGTTATTTTGATGTTTAATTTATTGTCAGAATTTCGACGAAAAAATAGCGACGAATTTTTTTTTGTCAATTTGTCGATTTTCTGACAAATGTTTGTCGAACGATCGATGAACGTTCGTAGGAAAATGGAGTCAAATTCAATAGTGACACATAGAAGACTACATCTTTGCCACAACTTGCATAGAAAAATTGCCCAAATCTGTGATGATCTCCTAGGAAAAGCCTACCTAGTATATATACTAAGTAACACGTGAACTTAGAATAAGTTGGCCAGACAAAACAATAAATTCAAATATTAGTTTTGGCGCTAAAATAAATTGAGTCAACCCAGATAGAGCTTATATAATATTATTTTAAATAGTGTTAAAAAACACTTTTTAAAAATTTTCCAACCAGGTCGGCCTGGCTTAATTAGGAACATGACATCACCACTAGGAGAGGACTAGTTGTGGAATAAAAGACTCACACCTTAGGGAATACTGGCCATAGCATTACCACAAAGGGGAAGGTTATATTCTAAGAGATGTCACTCACTTAGAGGACAACAAGCCCAATATCACCACAAAGGAGACACTTCACATAAAGAAAGAAGGTCACACTTCCTAGGAGATGTATGCTATCATCACTAAGAAGGGCCCATTTCCTATGCAAACAATGAGCAAGGGACCATATGCCCCCCCTTAAAATGTTAGTGTACTTGTTTCACTATTGGTTTAACGAGATACAAAGGGATCCCAAGAAGGAATGCACCTAACACGAGGCTGCCCAACCCCTTGTCCTCAAAGTATAGAGGAGAAAGGTGAGCCAAGATGGATGATGATATATTGCTCCATATAAAATTAAATATGATTGCATGAAGCCAAGTTTATACCCCTACACATGGTAGTAAGTACATTATGATACTACAACTACCACATGGCAATGAGAAACACCTAATGCTATTTGTCATGATTAAGTGAAGGTATTTTTGATGTTTTTCGTTATGTTTGAAGGACAATGACCAAGACATATAGTTATTTCTTGCATGTTGGGCTCTATAGGGATACAAATACCTTGTTCTTTTACATCACATCCTTTTGCATTATATCCAATTTGTTTCAAAAGTTGATAACCTCTTCCATAAATTGCTTCCATTTCTCTTGAAGAAGGTGGTTTTTATAATCATTTTCATCATAAGTGGATGTGTAATCTATTTTTTCCTCATTGCTAGAAATTGTAGATTTAGATGATTTTGATAATTTAGTTATAGTTTTTGTTGATACCATTGCAACTTCTTTCTCTTTTCCTAAATTTGATTATATAATCATATATTCCCCCATGAATGTAGTTGTGAAATCTAATGATCCCCATTCACCATACAACAAATTTTTCACTAATGCAAGACACTCATATTTTTCTTCACTTTGTCAAGGTTTTAGTTTTGAGGTTGGTATAAATGTTCTCAAAGGACTTTTCATTCCTTTCTCAGTTTGTAAATTTTTTTTTAGATTTCGGATCAGCTTTTATCATGTAAACCTTGTTGTTGTAAGTGTATTTCATTAAACAGTGAAGCGTTGAAGTATCTCCTTTCATCTCATGAATCCATGGTCTACCCAAGAGACGATTGTATGAAAGATCATGATGCATGACATGGATAGGAGTTTGTAATGTAAACCTACCAACTTTAATAGGTAACATTATCACACCAAGTCATTATTTTTCCATGTTATCATAACCTTTTATTGATAAATTAGTGGGTTGAATTAAAGTTTTGTCTACTCCAATTCTATCCAAAAGATTGAAAATACAAGCATTAATCCCTGAACCATTGTCAAGAAGGGTATGTCTAATCCAAAACTTGTTAACAAAAACTAGTACCATCAAAGCATCATTTTGTTTTTGCATTTCCATAGGAGGTGATTCACTTTGATGGAAGACAATGTCCATACTATGTGAATTCATACTCTCAATCAAAGCTGCCACATGATTTGATTGTGCAATAGGATGCACAACAATTTTTTGCAAAGCATTTTGAAGCATGCCATGGTAAATAGGAGATGTTTGAATCAAATCCCACAAATAAATCTTAGTAGGAGTGTTACAAAGTTGTTCAACAAGATCATATTATTTACCACTGTGGTTGGATATTAGGTGCAGGTGGAGGTATGGTTGAGGAAATGGAATGGATGTTGGAGTTTTTTATGGTTTCTTATTGTTTCTAGTGTTATGTGTGAGGTACAGTATGATAACTTGGTTGCTATGAAACATGATTATTGGTAAGTTGTTTTGAAAAGCTTAGGATATGGCCATGCGGTTTAAAAGGTTCTATAATGAGAGGTGTCTAAGGAGGTCCAATAATTATAGGAATTTTAGGAGGCCTATTAGGAGCTTTAGGAGGTCCAATAATCAAAGGAGATCTAATAGTCAATTATGTATTCAAAACTTCAATAGATTTAACTTCTTGTTGATGATCTTTTATTGAGGGGGAATCTAATGCCACCTTAGCATCTTCATCTATGCAATCCATAAATGTATCAATGATTTCACCCTTTTATCCATTAATATATTCCCAAGTAGGAGAGTTAAGGGAAGAGAAACAAACAAGATTCTCATGTCACTCAATGAATGGATCTTTTGACACTAAGATCCTTCTTCCCAAGTAGGAAAGGTATCAAGCGAAGAATAAACATGATTTTCATGATTGCAAAAGATTGTATTCTCTTTCACCAAGCTAACCTCACACATAGGAGAGATAGTTGGAGGGATCAATGAAAAACAACAAAAGAGTGGAAACAAACTCATTTTGACATGCTTGTAAAAAAAATTCTTTGAAATTCTTAACAAGATCTAACAATAGAACTTGAATTATGATAACACAAAAATTTTGCAATAAGAACATGATGTAAATTGAAATACAAAAATTTTCTTAAATTTTACAAAAAATTAAGAAAAATAATACTTTTCTTTCACATGCAATAACACCTTTTGAAAATTTCGAATTAGACATTTGCAATAAAAAATAAATTGAAAATAAAAAGACATAAATCTATGCAATTTTTTTGAGCTACTAGTAGTAGGACAGAGGAACCCAAGGGTGTTTTAGTTCTAGATAGGATGTCTAAAAACTTAAAAATTGAGTTGTTATGTTGCTATTTAAGGCCTCTATTTATATGTGCAAACAAGTTTGATAATGAAAGTTTTTCTAGATTTTTCTCAATTTATGCCAATATGTGATTCAACATGCAAGTGTATAACAATATTGAAAATGTTTTTACAAATTTGAATGCAATTTTTTAGAGCTAGGAGGAAATAATTGACTGATTCTAAGATGCCAAACTTTGAAAATGATGATTTTGATGCAATTTTGAAACAAAATAATGCAATTTTTTCACATTTTTGACCTATATGAAGGATGCCTAAATGGATGCAATGAACAATTTTACATCTAGTGAATGCAATTTGAATTAGATCTGATCTAAGATGACTAGAACAAACCCTGTTGCAACTATGGTGCAATATGAGATGCAATTTTTTGATTTTTTGTGATCTTTTATGATGCAAAAATGAAACCCTAAATGAGAAATGCAAAAAAATGCAATGCAAATCCTATATCTAGTGTTGAATTACTTCATATTTTAAAAAGGTTTATTATGTCAAAATTTTAGGTTCACCAAAATGAAAAGAAGAAAAAGGGTGATCCTAAAGTTTAAATGCTTAGAACAATAGGATTCAAGGCCTTTCTCTAAGGTTTCATTAAGATGGAGATCATCAAGATGTATAGATTAACTTTCAACCATGAAGGTGAGCCAATCAGACCTAGATATATATCTTTTAGAGTCTTAGAAGGGATTGGAATTGATTTTCTATAATTAACCTAATTAAACTATGTGCCCTAATATAAAAATTGCAAGAATCTGACAATTGATAAACTGAAACAACAATTTGTAGGTAGATCTCAGAAGTGTAGAGGATTGTGTGCTTACCCAAAAAATTTGGTATTAATCAGTATAGGAGGACAGAGTCGCCTTAGGGTGTATGGGTCTTTGTAAGGGTGTCCTGCTCTATTTTTAGGGTCTTGTAATGACAAATGTGAGCTTCTGATTCCTAGTTGCAGAGTTGTTAGAACATTGTTAGATAATTTTGTAGGCGAGTTTCCGTGAGTTGACAAGATGTAGGGATTCAAATGCAAAAATGAATAGTTTTTCTTCAAAATTCCTTTGATCCTCTACAAACCTAAGATTTTCACATTCACAAAATGAAGAGATGTGCCATTTAGGGGATTTCCTTGGTCAAACCCCATGTTAGTGTTTCCACTTCCATAATGGAAATTTCAATAATAAAATTATAATTTATAGGAATGAATGATGAAATCACAAAGTGTTGTAACTCACCACCCTTCAATGGCTTCCTTGAAGGACTAAAGTCATACACATCACCTCAAGGTTTTGGATCTTTCTTGCTTGATTGCTTGAATTTCTTTGGATACCTACAAAAGGATTAGCTTTCAATAAACAATGATAACATGAACAAATAAACTCACATAGGATTTGGCATGATGTTGGATCTTGAATTGCTACGATAGGTCTTTGAGAATTCTACTCTTGACTTGCTCAATAATGCTCTTGACAATAGTAATTGCTCATAATTTATCCTTAGATCTCAAACGATGCAATAACTAGGTATTTATAGGCATTTATTCAATTTCCCACAAATTAAATCCCAAAAGCTGACATTTGTAATTTGAATTTTTTATGTTAAAATGTTGACACCAACATATCCAAAATTAGGTCCTGACAAAATAGGGGGACCCATATGCCCAAGGGAGAATAGGTCTTGGCACTATTTTGCACGATGTTAACTTGTCCAATGCTTGTAATTTTTTAGAAAATGGTACAAATGGGATATAGAATGCATAATTTAGGAATATAGGTGCTCAATTAGGTCCAATAATTTAGGGGGTACAAAACATAGAGTGAAATTGTCAAGGGTGAAAATTTATGATGGTACACCAACAAATAATAATAAATTCTTATTTTAATAATACCCTCATGCACAAATTTGTAAAATAAGACTATTCTTTCACTATTCCTTCATATAAGCACCAATTTATAAATTGTTTATATTATTTCAAAACTAAAACTTCATATTTATATTACCAGGAATTAAAGAAACTGAAAAAAATGGGAGTCATGCCTGTAATATATCTTTACTTCTACACTTTCCAAAATCTTCAAAGCACAACTTTAGGTTCCTGTCGATCCCTTTTAGATGTCGACGAGTTGTTTCCATAATATGATTTGTTCCCTATATACGCACTCAAGTATATATATAATTGCACTCTTCTCACCATAATGTAGAAGTGTTTCTTCCTGCTATCGTATATATCCTCCACTACAATATAGAAACTGTCCTCTTAACAATGACTATCACCCTCATTTTCCCCTTGTAGATAATAATAATAATCCTTATCAAAACATGTGACCACCTTCTCATTAACAATCACTCTAAAAATAGTAAAACCTACTTCTTTAAAGGCATACACATGTAGTTTAACTCTCACCCCTTCACTATGCCTTCATTAAAGGGCACCAAAATTTCTTTTTAAGCTAGGCATATAGCCATTGATGATGGAAATAAGCCTCTATGTGAGATTTATGTGGTTTTTATTTTATTAACTTCCATAACATGCATTGAATGACACACTAACTACCACATAACATTCACAACTTCCCTAATAGGCCATTGACATTATTACTAACATTATAAATTATATTATATATCTATATATGCATATATATATACATATATATGTATATGTATACATATATACATATATACATATATATATATACACACACACACACACATATATATATGTATATATATATATATATTCATGTATATATGTGTATATTTATGTATATATATTAAATTCATTAAAATAATAATCAAACAAAATTTTATAATAATAGGTAAATCATAAAGACCATTAGACATAGTAATATCTCTTTTTGACTATTGCAAAAGGCTAAACCAACAATCAAATATGATTACAACCTAGCCATATGACTGAATCACACAAATATTAACTCTAACAACATAGGATAGAATTTGACAACTTAGAATTTGATGCAAATCCTACGTGAGTGTGTGATCAACTCAACAATGGAATTTACCCATTTGTTTACCCATGTCTATACTCTTCTCTCCAGTGATACTCTCCCTCTCCATATGGAAGGGTAAATTCTGCTCCTGTATTCAACTTAGAAGGCCAAAAAAATGGTTAGTATGTTATTAGCCACAATTTCATAATCATTGATAAAAAGTAATAATCATTACAATTGAAACATTTTACATTGTGCATTAAAATTTCATCAAAATATCATTTGACGTAAAATAATCCATTCATGTCAAACACACATTTTTAACATAGAAGTTTAAAAGTGATTGCAAATCAAAATTTGGGGTATAACATTTCACTTCCACACCTTTTGTAGGAATCAAAATTCCAACTAAATGTTTAGGATTTTGACCCACAATTAGAATTCCTCAAAGGTTCATTTTAACTTGGTTTTCCTACAACCTCTTATTATAGAATTGCACTATCCTACTATGCCTCCCCTTTGCAAAAATTGTTCCCTAATCACACATCACTTTCAAGGTGCATTATACTATGTTTTTCCTTCATAAATTTCATTATATTTCTTACCACTTCTACAAAAAATTGATTATGTAACATATTTTTATTGATATGAAGGTTGATTCCATGAGAAATTAATTTATTGGATGTAATAGTATACATAAAATATATTTATGGTGTTGTCATTGTTTCACCTATTTTCTCCTTTCTCTTTCATGCCATGAATGTTTCTCATACTATTATAGCTACTAGTTGTTTATATGATCATCTAAGGTGTTTGTTTAAATCCATTGTTAGAATTATTACGACCAAGACTATTGAATTTTTGTTGCTATTATAATAGCTTTAAGATTATTCCTATATTATATGTAGTATTGTTTCTGTCATTTTGGGAGAGAGTAGTAGTTTGAGACTTTGAAAGATGCAAAATCATGCTAGTTTTATGTAGGGTAGCCAAAAAAATCTACTTATCCCATTACAGGGAAGGAAAGATTGTGAAATCTAAGGAGTTTAATATTGAAAATGATTTTTATAGGAAAATGCCTCCAAAGTTTGAATCTCTTTAAAATAACTTTTCGTAGCTAGGGTTATTCTTTGCCACACTTTCTAGAATGAGTGTAATGTTTGATTTGATGAATATAACAATGTTTTGAAACACATTGAAAATGTTTTGTAATTCTCTCTTTCATATTCTTCATGTATTTTTGTAGTTTTATAATATATTAATAAGTATTCTTTATTGTTCAAAATCATAAATTTTGATGTATACAAATACAAAGCTCATTGTTCCTTATTATTTTATGTTATTTTAATTTAATACTATGATTATGATACCAAAAGAATAGGCATTGGTCTGGGAACCTTGGAAAATCTCACAACTTCAAGAAAAATCAAACCAATCACCAATAGTTGTAGAAGTGGTATACAATATACATGTTATTTATTGATCTAGTATTGTAAACTAGGGAATAGTCTTAAGAAATATCAAATGGATACTCTTAGTGGATAATATACAACATGTATAGACCTTTCCATTATGTATGTAATGAGAAATGAGAACACCTTAAGGGAATTTTATGAAGATAATATTTGTAGGTGTTGTGCAAGGTGTCATTAGCTATATAGAGAATATTGTAGCTACTATTACTTGACTTAGTGATAAATCTTGGGGTGAAGCATGTAGTTTGGATTTAAATTCTATCATTTAAATGTTTATTTTGTTTGACTTGAATACTTATTTAGGAATACCTTTGGCAACACCTTCCTGAGTCTAAGTTGAGCTCAAAGTGTAGAAGAGATAACCTACTCTCAAATTTAGCCTTTAACCGTCCTAAGTATATTTATGATCTTCTTCTTCCCTTCTTCAAGAAAAAAGCATAGCCTCAAAGGTGGAGAAAAGATCTAGTTTTCAGGAAAGCTATTTTGAGACCTAACACCCCTCTTAGGAAACTTGTCCAAAGGCTAATGAAATTTTTCATGCAATAAATTTTAGCCCTTAATCCACCTTCTAATTGTTGGGAATAGGATGTCATTTAATTGCAATCCTAAACATATTTCATGTATCTCCTAAGTCCTTGGAAAGTGTTCCCCAACACTAGGATTAGAAAGTGATCAAATTTGAATGAAATGAACATGTAAATTGACATTTGTAATTATTCCTAAATGATAGGAACATGTGGGGATGCCTAGGAAGAGATCCTACAAAATAGGAACACATGGGGTGCCCACACAGAAGGTGGAACCCAACTTGCTTAAGATAACTATTTGAAGGAATGATAATACTTCAGTAATGCATGTAAAGATCCTAGAAGTTAGGGATTGATATTTACATGAGTGGAGTTCAACTCAATTCAGTTTAATCCAGTTTAGTTTAGTTTAGTTTAGTTTAGTTTAGTTTAGTTCAATTCAGTTCAGTTATGGTTCAGTTATCTTCAGTTGCATGTAGTTATTTTGAGTTGCATGAATAATGACTTCAGTTGCATGACAGATAATAGGTGATACATTCAATTAAGTGGGGATAATCAATCATGCATAATGTTTGTATGAATTGATGGAGAGATATGTTTTAGTTAAAAAAGATTGACTTGGACCCACCTTGGGCGCCCAAGTTGGCATCTTTGAGTTAACACCTTTTGCATGAGAAGATATTTACAAGGCTCAGTTAAATGGGCCCATTCTTGGGTGCCAACTTTGAGGAGAATCTTGGAAGATATTTTCTTGACCAATGATCAGTTAAGTGTTCAGTTTGGGGTGCCTAAATTGAGGATACTTTGATTTTGACTTCATGTTACATGATGGAACTCTACTTGCAAAAAATAGGCATAGGTTTTTGAGAGGAGCTTTATGCTCTTGTAATTGACAATTCTTTGGAGTTTTCAATGCTCATTATTGTCTATTAATTGCAGCAAGTTGAAGAGAGTTTTATCAAAGTTTATTGCAGGTTGTGAAGAAGAATTGTTGAAGGAAAAGGAAGCATATCAGTCAAGGATTGATATAGTATTATTGTAATCTTGTTCTAAGGTTAAATAATACAAGCACTATTGATTCTGGTGGTGGAGTTTTTTCTCGAAATGTTTTCTCCATGTATGTGTTGTGTCACTTCTATCTTCTTGTCTCATTCTTCTACAATCTTCTGTCTCTTTCTACAATTGGTAAAATTGATCTAAACATATAATCATACAAAAATAATTTGTAACAAATAACACTTAATTAGATCTACAATCTCATAGTTTTACAAGTTTTAAAGCTACATAATTACCTCCATTTTCAACATTTATTATTAGAGCTAATGGTTGGGTAGAGTTTAGGATGCCTTTCTCTTAAAATTTTGAAGGTTTTTTGGATGTAGTGAGAGATTTTACTATTTTTTTATTGCTGATTTGTAAAAGAAGTATGTTATAATGAGTTCTACTTCTCGTTTAGATATTGAAATATTCAATGGATCTAGTTATGAGATGTGGAAACTAAAAATGGAGGATCTCCTTGAAGAGAGAGATCAGTGGTTAGTTGTTTGTAATGAGACAAAGTCACCTACAATGATGTCAGATGAGGATTGGGATAAGCTTGATAAGAAGGAAAGAGGGACCATAAGATTATGTCTTGTTGATGTTCTCTTGAATGTTTTAGATGAAACTACTACATATAAACTGTGGAAGTGGATAGGTGATATCTATCAAACCAAAAGTCTTACTAATAAGTTGTATATGAAAAGACAGTTGTATTCTTTAAAGATGAAAGATGATGATTCTATTGCACATCATTTAAATGCTTTTAATTTTATTCTAAGTTAGTTAGCATCTATAGATGTAAAGCTAGAAGATGAAGATAAATGCATTTTGTTATTTTGTTCTTTACTAGAGTCTTGGGGAAATCTAATTGTTGCTATCAGTGGTAGTGGTGCAAATCCTAAGATGGACAATATAATTCCTACTCTCCTATCAAAGGAGATGAGGAATTCTAAAATAGGATCCCAAGATGCCTTATTTGTAAGAGGTAGGCCTAAGGAAAAGGAACCTAAGGGAGACAAGAAAGAAAAGGGTATGTCCAAAGGACGGTCTAAAACCCTTGGTAAGAGTAAGGTAAAGTGTTGGAATTATGGGAAACCTGGACATGTAAAGAAGGATTGAAAAAACAAGAAAAAGAGTTTTGATGCTTCTATAGAGAAATCCTCAGAGGACAGTAATGATGCATTGGTCATTTCATCTAATACTATTAGTGATAACTCTTGGATTATTGATTCAGGTTGCTCCTATCTTATGACTCCTAACAAGGAGTGGTTCACTAAGTATATTGCATATGATGGAGGGAATGCCTTCTTTGGAGACAATAACACAAAAAAGGTTGTGGGAAAATGAGAGGTAAAGTTGTGTTTTAAGTGATGGTAGGGTTAAGACCCTTAATGATGTTTTACATATTCTAGGACTTGCTAGAAATCTACTTTTTGTATCTAAGATCAACGATTCTGGAATGCATGTGACATTTGAAAAAGGTGGTTGCAAATTGGTGAAAGGGAATATGGTCATTGCTAAAGGATCTCAGATTGGGACCTTTTTATGGTTAATAACTCCAATTTGAATAAATCAACCAATGTAACTGAAGTTGAAAATACATATATGTTGTGGTACCATAGATTGGGCCACATTGGTGAAAAAGGTCTTAGGACCATTCTTAATAAGAAATTGGTTGATGGTATTCCTTATTGTAATATTGGAAAAAATGATTTTTGTGAGCATTATGTGTTTGGAAAGCAATCTGGATCTTTAACAAACAAAGCTAAAAGATTATTAGAGATTATTCATTCAGATGTAATGGGCCATGTGGATACTGACTCTATTGGAAAATCTAGATATTATGTCACATTTATTGATGATGTCTCAAGATACACTTGGATCTATTTTATACATAACAAATTTGATGTGTTTAATAAGTTTAAAGAATTTAAGGCTTTGGTTGAGAAACAATTAGATCATAAGATAAAAGTGTCGAGATTAGATAATGGTGGTGAATATTGTTCTAAGGAATTTGATGATTATTGTAAGCATGCAAGAATTATGAGATAGAAAACTACTCCATATACACCTCAACAAAATGGAGTAGCAGAAAGGATGAACCGAACCTTAATGGAAAGAGCTAGGAGTATGTTAAGTAGTGCTAAGCTAGATCGGTGCCTTTGGGACAAGGCTGTAAGTACTTTTTATTTAATCAATAGATCCCCTAGTTCATCTATTCAAGATAAAACCCCTTTAGGAAATGTGGTCAGGTAGGAAACCTAGTGTTGCACATTTAAGGATCTTTGGTTGTGAGGATTTTGTTCATGTGCCTAATGAAAAGCAGTCTAAGTTGGATCCAAAAGCACAAAAATGCATATTCATAGCCGGTTATGGTGAAAATGTAAAAGGTTATAAGCTTTGGAATCCTATAACCAAAAAAGTTACTTTATCTATAGATTTGATTTTAAGGGAATTTAGAGCTTATTCAGGAAAAGAACAACCAAAGGAGAAGGATACTTCTTGAACAGTGCATTTTGAGATAAATATTGAGAAGCATGAAGATGCACATGTTGAAGAACAATTGGATCGATTGGATGAGGAGAGTTCACAGAGTTCTTCTGAGATAGATGCTCATGATGAGCATATTGAGGAACAAGAAGAAACTCCTTTGAGAAGATCCATACGACAATGGAAACCCATTGATAGGTATATCCCACCTAATTTCCATTGTATATTTGCTTTGATGAGTACTAATGATGAACCTAGATCTTATAGGGAAGCTTTGTCTTCAGATGAGAACAAGCTTTGGTCACAAGCTATGCATGAGGAAATGGAATGCTTGGATACTTGTGACACAAGGGATCTTGAGATTTTTCCCAAAGAAAGAAAGGCCATTGGTTGTAAATGGATCTTTAAAAAGAAAATTGGAGTAGATAGTAATCTCGAAAGATACAAGGCTAGATTAGTAGCCAAGGGCTACTCCTAGAGAGAGGGGGTTGAATTTAATGAAATCTTCTCTTTTGTTGCTAAATTAACTTCTATTAGATTTTTTTTTATCTATTGATTCTACTTGTGATTTTGAGATAGAGCAAATGGATGTGAAAACTATTTTTTTGCATGGGAATCTTGATGAGGAGATTTACATGAGGCAACCTGATGGTTTTGTTGTAAAAGGAAAAGAAGAATTGGTTTATAGGTTAAAGAGATCTTTATATGGATTAAAATAGTCACCTAGAATGTGGTACTAGAAGTTTGATGCTTTTTCATTGAAAATTGGTTATGTTAGGAGTGAGGAAGATCATTGTGTTTACATAAAATTTATTGATGATCATATTTTAATTATTATCTTGTATGTTGATGACATGTTGTTTATTGGTAACAAAAAGGTAATGATCAAAGAATTGAAAGAACAACTCTCTAGCACATTTGAGTTAAAAGATCTAGGGGATACAAAATATATCCTTGGTATGGAGATCAATAGAGATAGAGGTAACAAAAATCTTTGCTTAAGTCAAAGCAACCATGTTGATACTATTTTGAAACAGTTTAACATGTAGGAAAGTAAACCAATTAATATTCCTTTACTAGTTGGCATGAAGTTAAGCTTAGACATGAGTCCTAAATTTGTTTATGATCATGAGGAAATGTCAAAAATTCCATATGCTAGTGCAGTTGGTATTTTGATGCATGTAATAGTCTATGCAAGACCAGATATAGCCCAAGCAGTGGGAGTTCTAAGTAGGTTTATGTCTAAACTTGGTAAAGAACATTGGACTTATGTTAAGAGGGTGCTTAGATATTTATGAGGTACTTCTAATTACTGTTTGATTTATCATGGTTCTAATGATATTGATATTATGCATAGATCTTTGGACATACAGGGTTTTGTTGATTCAGATTGGGTAGGAGACTTGGACAATCGGAGGTCAACAAGTGGCTATGTGTTTACTTTGTTTGGAGTTGAAGTTAGTTGGAAGAGTAAGAGGCAACCCATGGTTGCTTTTTCCACCATAAAAGCGGAGTACATGTCTGCTACACATGCATCTAAAGAGGTAGTTTGGCTACAAAGACTTGGGAAAGGTATTGGTTTTAATTGCAAGCAAATTAAACTTGAATGTGATAGTCAGAGTGCTATTTGTTTAGCCAAAAATCCTATGCATCATGCTCATACTAAGCATGTTGATGTTCAGTATCACTTTGTGCAAAAAATGGTTTTGAGTGGGAAGGTATTGATTGAGAAATTTGACACTTTGTTCAATGCTACAAATTATCTTACGAAACCAGTTCTTATAGATAAGTTCTCTTGGTGTACGAAGGCCATTAGCCTTGAGTCATGTACTTGATTTATAATAATGATTCCTTGTTTAGAATAATTGCAATGTATAATGTCAAGTGGGAGAATGTTGGGAATAAGATTCCATTCAATTACAATCCTAAACATATTTCATGTATCTCCTAAGTCCTTGGAAAGTGTTCCCCAACACTAGGATTAGAAAGAGATTAAATTTGAATGAAATGAACATGTAAATTGGCATTTTTAATAATTCTTAAATGCTAGGAACATGTGGGGATTCCCAGGAAGAGCTCCTACAAAATAGGAACACATGGGGTGCCCACATGGAAGGTGGAACCCACCTTGCTTAAGTTAACTATTTGAAGGAATGATAACACTTTAGTAATGCATGTAAAAATCCTAGAATTTAGGGATTGATATTTACATGAGTGGAGTTTAGTTTAGTTTAGTTTAGTTTAGTTCAATTCAGTTTAGTTCAGTTCAATATCAGTTCAGTTTAGTTTAGTTTAGTTATGGTTCAGTTATCTTCAGTTGCATGTAGCTAGTTTGAGTTGCATGACTAATGAGCTTAGTTGCATGACATATAATAGGTGATACATTCAGTTAAGTAGGGATGATCAATCATGCATAATGTTTGCATGAATTGATGGAGAGATATGTTTTAGTTAACAAAGATTGACTTGGACCCACCTTGGGCGCCCAAGTTGGCATCTTTGAGTTAACACCTTTTGCATGAGAAAATATTTACAAGGCTCAGTTAAGTGGGCCCATTCTTGGGTGCGAACTTTAAGAAGCTTGGAAGATATTTTCTTGACCAACGATTAGTTAAGTATTCAATTTGGGGTGCCTAAATTGAGGAGACTTTGGTTTTGACTTCATGTTACATGATGGAACTCTACTTACAAAAAATAGGCATAGGTTTTTGAGAGGAGCTTTATGCTCTTGTAATTGACAATTCTTTGGAGTTTTCAATGCTCATTATTTTCTATTAATTGCAACAAGTTGAAGAGAGTTTTATCAGAGTTTATTGCAGGTTGTGAAGAAGAATTGTTGAAGGCAAAGGAAGCATATTAGTCAAGGATTGATACATTATTATTGTAATCTTATTCTAAGGTTAAATAATACAAGCACTATTGATTGTGGTGGTGGGGTTTTTTCTCGAAAGGGTTTCTCCACATATATGCTGCGTCACTTCTATCTTCTTATCTCATTCTTCTACAATCTTCCATCTCTTGCTACAATTGGTAAAATTGATCTAAACATATAATCATACACAAATAATTTGTAACAAAGAACACTTAATTAGGTCTACAATCTCATAGTTTTACAAGTTTTAAAGCTACATAATTACCTCCATTTCATCACTAATCTTAGGCCTACATTACCTTTTTAGAAATTTTATTTAAGAGAGACTTGTCCTCCTCATTTCACATTCAATCAACCATAAAGTACAAATATGTTATTAAAATAAATTTCAAGAAAGGGAGTCCAAGAGCACATCTAAAGATCAAAGGGTGCATAATGTTTTAGTTTATTTTTCTACATTATTGTTTTATATGCATTCTTTCTCTCTCTAAGTGTATCTCATTCAATATTTTGAGTTTTATTGTTTACATATAACTCACAATTTTTAGCTCAAATAGGGGGTTCATAGCTTTGAAATGCTTGATGGTACCCTTGTCCATATACTGATAATATTTTTGGAGTTCCTTTCATTTGTAAATTCATAGGATTTTTGCATTGTTGGATGTTCTAAATTCTTATAATTTCTATAATATGACATATTAGTTATGTTTGAGGCTCATTACCAACTTTCAACAGAGACAAAAAATAGAATAATACATGTGCTAATTAGTGATTTTTTTAGTGGCTAATATTCACCAATTGGCTAATAGTTGAAACTTGGGAATCCAAATTTGGCTAATAGTTCGAGCTATAACATGACTTGAATTGCCACATTTTTACAAAATTTTATTATAGTCTTCTTTAAATTGCCAAAGAATTTATTTTATTACAAAATTTAACTCAAAGATTTTCCACAAAATTCGATACATGATTAGATTAGATTCACCTAAATGTTATAAATTATAGTAGAAATCTATATTAATTTTCCAATAGTATATCATAACTATTAGTTACTTTAGGACCATATTTATAATCTTTAGTTTCCACCATTGATTTATAATATAATCTAATGAACCTTGTTGTATTCCATGAGGTAAAATGTACCCACAATCTGTAATGCTCATGGGCCCACAATTTTAGGTCTCATGAGCATTATAGATTATGGGTACGTGTTATCTTGTAGAGTACAATGAGGGTCGTTAGATCAATGATCTAAAATCAATTTTGAGCCCCATGAGAATTATAAATTGTGGGTACATTTTATCTTGTAGAATACAATGAGGATCATTATATTATATTTTTTTAAAATGGTGGCAAGTAAATATTATTGTCTACCCCTTAAACCCATTAATAATTCCCACTCTTGAGCCCCTACTTTTCCATGAGAATTATTTTTAGATTGGATGGATTAACCATCATAATTAATGTATTTTCCTATTTTTTTCAAGATTCACCAAAATTTTCTAGAAAATTTTAGTGATGTAAAAAAATCACCAATAAAATTAATAGTTTTTTTGAAAAAAGGAAAGATTCGCTAATAGAAATTAATTTTTTTCCTAAAAAATGAAAGATTCGCTAGAATTTTATATCTTTTTTTGAGGGGGGTTTCTTAAAGTTATCACCCATGCTAATATTGTAGCACATTAATCTACCATAGCACTTATTCCTTGTCCTATGGTGTTTGGTCCATTTTCTTTCATTCTCAACCCCACCATCATTTTTTTGTAAGCTTTTGGGCCTCTATGGTTATTTTATCTCCATTATTTTAATTTTTTGGCCTTTCTTGTGTGATATTTTTCATTTTGTGCTCATTTTCTCAATATGTTTTTAGGGTTCTATAGATTTACCCTTTCAATATTTCTCTCTCATTTGGCTCTATTTAGATTTTTTATAATCATATTTTTCTTGTGTATCATTTTTAGTATCATTCCTAACATATATTTTATAGGATTGGATTAATTTTGAGAGATAACATTTGAATTTGGAAGGTTTATGGTTCACTTGATATAGACAACACAAAACTATGGAACCTATGTGTGTCCCTAGTTCCTAGGCATGTGTTGTATCACATATGCACTATTTTGTGGTGTTCACACATCTTCCCTAATTTTCATGTCTATTATTTAGAATTTGTGCCTACTTTGTAGCCTCTATTTCTTGTATGTCAATGTATGTTCCTATTATGTGTTTTTTGTGCCTATTTTATAGCCTGTATTCCTTATGTGTTGGTGTCTATATCATTTCTTCGTCTTTCTAACATTAGTTTTTGGTTATTTTGGAAAACCTCTTTAGATATTTTAAGTTAGATTATATTCATTATGTTGTTACTAAATTTCAAGTTCATTCAAGATGAAGACCTTTCATAAAATTAATAACTTATTATTTTGTAGGATTTTGGGAGAAGATTACTTAATAAAAAAAATATTATTATTTTATGCTTTATCTATTTACTTTCTTGATCACATTTGAATCTAGGGATAGAATTAACAACATTTAGACTTGGTTTTTAAAATTAACAAGTGTATTTTAATTCTATAGTAGAACTTGTGTATGTTCTCCCATTGTGGATCCCAAAAAATCTTATCTTCTTTTCATTTTAGAAGGCCTACCTAGGGTTTTCATCACCCTAGGGGATGACCTCAACCATATTTTCTAGAAAGTTATAATAGAGGGTGCCATAATTTTTACCCATTTGAAGAATTCATCATTGTGTTTAACACATCCCCATCCATCCACCTCCTTTGTGGATCGTGAAAGGAAGGAGTGAAGTGTAGGAGGATTAGACATTGACTACATTATTATTAATGGGGTTTGGTTCATGGACATATGCCTCATACATCCTTGAGGTATATAGAGGATACCCTTATATAGCTTGTAATCCTAACTTATGATCATCATCTATCCTTTTTGTGGTGCATTATTAAGTGGTTAGACCCAAGAAGCCACTCACACCATTCATCCCACTTGGATAAGTAAAACTATTTGTGGGAAAGTCCTTTAGCCTCAATAGTAAGGAGAATAGAGATGGTACATGAAATTTGCATTCCCTATCTACTCTCACCTTGGCAGATAGTATATTTGTGAACCAATAAGAATTGACACACCTTAAATAATATATTCTTGTTAATGTATCTTCATTATTGAATGTCATGTGCTCGGCCTATGCTTGTTTGTAAACTTGAAGCAAAGTCAACCAATTAAACCAAATCAAACTTTTGGAAATTCCTATTGCTTCCTTATAAAATACACATTCATAGTCATACACTTGTTATGAAAAAGGTGTCTCAACCTTGTAATTATAAAAGGTTACTATTTACTATAAGCTTATATTTGAGCATTGATAGCTTTAAAATTTTCTCCAAATCTACAAAATGACTAAATAAAGATGTTAGTAAAGTTGTGACCCAAGGTCATGTCTAGATTTCAAGATATTAAAGTTTCCATTTTTGAAAGTTTTAAATTCATTTTTAAGGCACTTAGAGGCCATTTTTTGGATTGAAAGTGGTTCTAACTAGTGAATCAAGTTGTAGCTTGATATATAACTATATACCTTGGAATTTATCCTATCCTAGTGCATAAAATAACTCAAAATACGAATGATAACAAGACCAAGGACACCTCAAGATTAGCCAAAAGAGAGTGACAAAACAATAAGGAAAATAGATAGCACAAGACACATGGTTTTACCTTGTTGTTGATACCCCTTTGATTGGCCCTTGCTTAGAATGATATGTGTGCTCCTTGATGGCTCTTGATGTGGCTAAAATGAAGGATTTTACTATGTGCTTGGATGTGAATGCAAGTGGATGTAATTGTAGGCTAGATGAGTGCACAAAATGGCAGCATGTAGTTGCAAAATAACTAAGTCTTCCCCAAAATCCCCTTGAGGAGGGGGTATTTATAGAGGATTTTGAATTCTCTAGAGAATTCAATGGTTGGGATTGATCCAACAAGGTCAAGATGAAGGGCTATGGTGGGTTGAGAACCCACAAGCCCTCACATCTTGACATGTGGAGGGTGAAGTGGCCAAGGGGATATGAGATGGAGATGAGTTGTCAAGAAGGTACATGAGGTGGAAAAAGGACATGCACCTTGGGAAGTGAGGAGATTTCCACAAAAAGGGATTTCTTGTCCCCAAGTGGGAGTGAAAGGGACATTTGAGAATTTTGGAATTCTTCAAAAATCTACATGAGAAAAGGAAAGGTGGTTGGGGATATAAATGTGAATTAAAAATTCACATTCTTAGGAGGATCTAGAGGATAAAAAGTGGGCTCCAAAAAGGTGGGACTTGGTCACATGTGGAGATTGTGACAAGTCCAAAGTTCTAGAAGCCTTGGAAGGATGGAATGTGAATTAAAAATTCACATGTAAAAGAGGGGAATCTAGGAAGAATAGAAAGGAATTAAAAATTCCTTAGAGAATGATTAGGCTTAATTAATCAGTAATTAGAGGATAATTAGGGGTTAATGTGGATTAGAAGCCAACTTGCAAAAGTTGGAGGATGTGACACATCCTAATTAAGGATTAGGCATGTGCACATCCTTAATGAAGAGATTAGGAAATGAATTAGGATTAGATGAAAATGACATGTGAGGAATTAAATAAATGTAATATTTATTTAATTTATTTGATGAAAAGGGAATTAAGGTATTTAATATTTAATTATTAATTAAATACCTTAGGGATTTGGCAGAATTAAGATATTAATTAAATAATAGTAATATTACTTAATTAACTCAAATAAGAGGATGCTTAGATGAAAAGTGATAAATTTGGATAAATTAAGTGTCCAAATTTGGATGTCTACATTTTTCCCCTCTTTGAGATGGTGTTACGAAGTAGCATCATTTCAAAGAATATTAAAATATAGAACCCAGAAGAAGATGGTTAGATTGGAAAAGATGCCCCAGTCATCAAAGGGATGACTAGGAAGAAAGATGATGGGGGTCAAGATGAAGAGTAGGGATTGAGGATGCCTCCTCGAGAGGACATGCGGGTTGAAGAGAACACGTGTGTGCTCTCGAAATAGATGATGTGATGCAAGGGGAGATGAGGAAGATGATGCAAGGTGATGGGTAAGAGAGTAAGGAGAAGCGATAGGAGATGGATGAAGCACAAATGGATTTTAGGACAAAAGGTGATGTTGCCCCAGTCAAGGTACAAGCCAAAAGGGGTTGAGGATGGATGGAGTGTTGTCAATGAGGATAGGGAAGGATACATCCCAATGAGTGGTATTGATGAGGGAAGGATACATCCCAAAACACCACTAAAGGATAGGGAAGAATGCCTCCTGATGATGATGACAAAAGTGTTGTTGATGAGGGAAGGATACATCCCAAAACAACACCAAAGGGATATGGAAGGGTACGAATGGATGATGATGATGATGGGTCAAGGCTGGTAACAAGACTGGGAACAAGACCAAGGATATGATTAGATGATTCGGGCTAAATGGAATGGATGGTGGTTGGATGGGGGGATTGTGATATATAAGAGGATGGGGGATATATGCAAAATGATGGAATGGAAAATGAAATGCAATCCTAATGCAATTTGCCATCTTCGGAGCACTGATTTTTGCTATAGCATAAGACACAAGACACCAGGGTATGAAGAACTAAGGCGAATTAGTGTCTAATGCATAAAACAAACATAACAGACAAGAAGGCTATCCCAACACCCCAAAGTCACAAAGACCTTGGTCGGGCCAGGTATTGAGATAACCACAAGCACAAAAGGATGCCCCAACATAACACAAGACCTCAGGGATCTTGGTGGGTACTATGTGGGACAACCAGGAAGACACAAACAAACAAAAGATCAAGATATGCCCCTATGTGGACTAGTCAAAGCACACCATGATATGATAGATCAAGGCGACCGTGACAAGTGATGATAGGGAGCTCAAATGATAAACAAAAGCCCAAAAGCATAAAAAGATCACAATCAATTTCAAATGTCCTTTGCCATAGGATCAAGGGGATGGATGGGATGGATGAGGTCTGTTAGGAAGGATGCATCCTGTTGAGACTGATGATGGATACTAAGCTAAAAGATCGATATGACGTAGGATATTCAAAACCAATTGGATTTGATGATACAAGTGGATCTTGTTGGTTAAGAACCAGCTAGATAAGGGCATAGCTTGAAGACGCGACATGAGAGACTATCACATCCTAGTGACCTAGGGGCTTGGGGGCCGATCAAAGATTAGCCTTGCCTACGTGGAAGTGCAGAGCCCTCATAGTTCGATAAAAGGCTAACGACTGACCATGATGGAGATTTCGATGGATGACCAAGATAGGATGGAGAACAGGAGAAAAGTGGACAATATAGATCGATGATGGATGGAACCCCGGGGGCAGATCAAATGATCGACCTTGCCTACGTGAAAGCGCAGGGGCAACATAGTTCGACAAAAGGCCACAAACAAGTGATGGATGAAAGATGATGAGATAACCCTAGATAAGGGGTTAAAATGATGGAACTGACATGATGGAACAAGATAGACCTGTTGGATTGGAGTGGATTGGAGGATAGTGACTATATAAAGCTCAGGGATGGGATAGTTATCCAAATCATCAAAGATGAAGTGGGCGAATGACATGCCATGATGAAGTGATGAACGATGAGATAGAAAAGATGTGCAAAAGAAGCAGAAGTGATGACGATAAGATAGATGACATTGGATTGCATGGGGAAAATCCTATAGCTAGATACCAATGACAAGGGATTATGAGATGGGATGAGGGGAGAGGGTGCGGGGAGGAAAAGGATTGTTTGGGTGGATTGGATAAGGATTTGGATGAGGAAAAGGTGACCAAATGGATAGATGACTGATTATTGGAACTAGAAGGTGAAAGGTGGGAACAGGTGGAAGATTACTCATAATGAGTAAACGATTGATCAAGATTATGGAATGAGAGTTTGAAATGATAGAAGGAGGTTTGATGAATGTTAGAGATGATAGGAGATTCGATGAAGTGTTGAGATGATAGATGAAGGTTTGAAGTAGATGAATGGTTACATGGAATGAGTGAATGGATTTATTAGAATAGATGAATAGGACAAAATTGAAGAAGATGGAGGGAGGGATCTTAAGACTTTGTTCGGTATGCAAAGACATTGACTGCAGATGGATGAAAGCCCAGATTAGGGGTTTGACTAAGCTCAGATTGGGATAATATTAAAGCTCAGATGAGGATTGGATTGAAGACTATAATGATTGAAGGATATGATTGGATTGATTCTACACCGAGTTCTGGGGCTTAAGGGATGTAAGGTGTTGACCAGTAGATTTTTCCAAATTTGGCAATTTTATAAAATTGTCAATTTTTTCCATTTTAGGAAACTTCATGGTCATATGTTTGAGAGTCCCAATTTTTTCCAAGAAATACCCATTGGTGAGATAGGATGAATTGCCAACTAATATCCCAGATTTGAGATATGCATTTTGAGTTATGAGTGAAAACAATTTTTCAAAATGTTGGAAAAAAACACTAAATTGGAATTTTGAGGGCCTAGATGAAAGTTTGAGGCCCCGAAAATGGGTCAAAATGGGTTCCAACAGCTTTCAAAGAGATCAATTGGAAATCCACTCGTTATCTCGTAACGCAACTACCCGTCAAATTTCAGCTCAAACGGACACCCGAGTCAAAAGTTATGGCCTCCGGAAGTTTCGGTGTAAAAATCAAAAATCAATTTTGAAAATTTCAAGACATGGGTTTTGATGGCGGAGAAAAATTAGAAACTGGGTCGGGACTAATTTTTCGAAAAAGACTATAAAAAAGTGAAATTTTGGCAAGGTAAGGGGCGCGCCACAGCGGGGCGTATGCGCCCCAGGCCGCAGGGCGTACACGCCCCGGGAGGGAGGGCGGACACGCCCCAGGAGGGCGGAGATGCCCCAGGAGGGCCGACGGGGTGTGTACGCCCCGGGGGTGGAGACGCCCCGGGAGGGCCGACGGGGTGTGTACGCCCTAGGGGCGGAGACACCCCGGCAGGGCGCACACGCCCCGAGAGGGCGGAGACGCCCCGAAGGGGCGGCGCACATGCCCTAGGAGGGCAGGGATGCCCCGGGAGGGCACAGACACCCCAGGGAGGAGCGGAGCCATTGTGACAAAGAAAAGCGAAAAGAGGGACAGGGCGATGAACACGGAGAAAAGATAAGAGATTGAAAAGATGTGTAAGAGAAGCAAAAGTGAGGGCGATGAGATAAAGGGAATTAGGTTGCATGGAAGGAGGCCTATAGCCAAATACCGATGACAAGGGATTGTGAGATGGGATGAAGATAAAGATGAAAGAATGGATGAAGGATGGGAGGGATTGTTTGGATGGATAGGAATATAAGGATCGGGAGATGAAAGGGATGCTAGGATAAATGGATATGAAGATAAGGATGGGGAGAT
This sequence comes from Sequoia sempervirens, assembly GCA_007258455.2. NCBI lineage: Eukaryota > Viridiplantae > Streptophyta > Pinopsida > Cupressales > Cupressaceae > Sequoia > Sequoia sempervirens. The sequence continues at coordinate 57,918 of VDFB02066677.1, read as the reverse complement.
GGAAGGGATGCTAGGATAGATGGATACAAAGATAAGGATGGGGAGATGGAAGGGATGTTATGATAGATAATGTCTCCAAGGACTATGTCACAAAGGGAGTGGATGCCCCCACTCTAGATATGTCATATATGAGGAGGCAGGAGGGATGGAAGACAAGTGGATGGGAAGAGGAGATAACTAGAGGAGGATAGGATGGGTGACCAAGGAATACAACAGAGCATGGATGAAGGGAATGTATACCAAGAGGTGTCCAAAGCCTGCATAGATAGGTTCCCCTATTTTGATCAAGATCACAAGAAGGATGGAGGGATGGGAGATAAATGGGATATGATGGTAGGATGCAGAAGATAGGTGGGATGGAGGGGTTTTATGAAGAGGATGGGTGCATAGCGGGAAGCATAGCGAGAATGCATATCAAGAAGTTGCCCCCAAGTGTAGATGGGGATTTACGCATGACGCCTGTTTGTCAGGTTTTCATCATTGTACTTATCCAAGGTGCTTGTTTGCCAAGTTTTCACCATTGGACGAATTATTTCTCTTTACTATTTATTTTTTGACATTTTTTCGATTTTTTGGGTCTTTGGATAGTAGGGGGATGAAAATGGATAGGGATGGGAATGTGGATAAGGGAAGTTACATGATAAGGATATGGATGAAGGACTCAAGCATCCCGTTCTATATGAGGTAGTAAGAGCCCATGTTTGAATTGACTGTTGGATGTTGGTACAACCTTATGCATGAGGATGAATTAGAGGGATTTGATGGGGTTGATACATGGGATAATGGATGGGATGCTGGAAAGGGTATGGATAAAATGATGGGGTGGATATGTGATGGGGAGATGTGTTCAGGACCAACATTGGAACATGTGGTGATGGATGTGAAAAGATAATAGGATTAAGGGATGGAGAATGTGGGGATAATGGAGGAGATGGAATGGTGAATTTCGGGACATAAGGACCCAAAACAGACTTAGGAGATGAAAGGGGTGTATGATTAGCTTTTGGATTAGCAACTTTGGATGTTCTTACAAATTTTTCCTGTGATGGCATTGCATCTTTTTTCTTTGGGATCCACATGGTTTTGATCTTTGCTTTGGTGGGCCTTTGTGGCCTATGGATTTGATTTAGATTTAAATTTTTCTTCTCTTCACCATGTCTTTTGGAGGGGACATGGGGAGTCTTAGATTCATGTGGATGTTTGGATTTATGCATTTTTTCTTTAACAACCAAAGTGCTTTTAGTAGCAATGGGATGGGTGTGAGGAGATGGATGATGTGGAGTGATGGAGGTAGGAGTATGGGGATTATGTGTAGATGGAGGATGTTTAGGTACGTGCCTTTGTTGATCCTGATTAGGATGTCTATGATGGATGAGGTGGATGGGTGATGAATGGATGAAAGGATGGAGGAGGTGATTTTGGGATATAGGGGCCAAAAATAGACGTTGGACCTGGGGGAAACATGGGCATGGTAGATGGAGGATTGAAGATGGTAGATGGAGGGATGTAAGGACCCAAAATGGATGGAGCAGATGAAGGAGGGATATGGACGGTGGTTTTGAGGCGATATGATAGAGGAGGAGGGATGGCAACATATGATTTAGTGGGGCAATGGGAAGAGCCAACATTTTGTTTGGAAAAGGCTCGTTGAGGACGTCTAGAGGTTGTACCAACATCTTTAGGTTGTGAGGCTTGGGAAATAGGTCCAAGACCTTGCATGTAGACTTGTTCTTTGACTTGGATGGGCTCTAAAATACCTTGCTCATGAAGGCCTAGACCTTTTCCTTGATAGTTCATTTTCTTGAGCATGCGATCCATGATAGGATTTGTGTTATTCAGAAAACATGATGCGAGTCCATTATTAGGTGGAGGATGATGGGCGGTAAATACACTATGATTTTCTTCTGCAAGGAGGCCACCATGGAAGAATGTGAGAGTACCAAGGGGATATGCAAGCGGTGTAGGGATAGTAGTTTTAGGCGATGATGGGGGATCATGAGAGGGAGATGAAGGGATAGCAGCATGTGGATGGGTGATATCAGGAGAGGGATTAGGGGATATGATAGGATTTGGATTTGTGGTAGTGGGATCATGCAATGGAGATGGAGATGGAGTGGTGGAAGATTGAATGATAAGGGGATCATGGGGTGGAACGGATGGGGGACTGTGATCTTGAGGTGGATTAGATGAGATGGTAGGATCTTGATCTGGAGAAGGGGATATGTTGACATGCTTTGGATTAAGCTCTTGGCATGACTCATCATGTACGGGAGGCATGATAATGGAGTCATGGGAGGACTCTTCAAGTGGGGAAGATGGAAGGATGGAGGATTCAAGATATTCTTGGGAATGGTTATTAGGAGTGGAAGAAGTGGATTGGATTTGGGTGTCATCGATAGGTTCGACGGCTCTCAGAGTAGGGGGAGTGGATTAGAGTTGGGTGTCTTCGATGGATTCGGTGGTTTTCATAGTAGATGTGGGTTCAGTGGATTTAGTGGGTGTGATGGGAGGAGATGGGGGCCCAGTGGATTCAGAGGATGTGATGGTTTCATCAATGATAGGTGTTGAGTGGAGAAGGGTCTCATCACTAACGACCATGGATGATGGGTTGGGATGGCATGGTTCCACGACTGCAATGTGTGGAGTGGGGGATGTTTCCTTTGTTATAAGTCCTTGGAGAACTTTTGAAATGAGAGACTTGCATATGGTTGGCTTGGCTAGGGTGGTAGAAATGGATGAGGGATTATGGATTGGTGGACTAGGGTTAGATGGAGGAATGGGATTGAATGTAGGACTATGAGTAGATGGGGAATTAGGATTGGATGGAGGACTAGGAGTAGATGGATGAATGGGATTGGATGGAGGACTAGGAGTAGATGGAGGACTAGGAATGGATGGAGGACTAGGATTGGATGGAGAGTTAAGGTAAGGATATTGGAGTGGTGAATTAAGATAGGGGGACATGGATTGTGGATTAGGACAAGAGGATATAGGTGGTGTAGTGGGACAAGAAGATGTGGGGGATGAATTATAATAAGGGTATTGGGATGGTGGATGAGGATATGTGGATGTAGGATTAAGGTAAAAGAGTGTGGATGTAGGATTAAGATAGGAAGATATGAATGTAGGATTAGAGTGAGTAGATTGGCATGGAAGATTAGGGCAGTGGGTATATGCGGATGAAGGATTTAGATAGGAGGATGTGGATGGGGGACTAGGATAGGGGTATTGAGATGGTAGACTAGGATAAGAGGATGCGGGTGTTGGATAAGAGGATGATGTAGATGAAGGGTATGATGGACATGATGGATATCCCTTGTCAAAGGTAGCAGAAGCAATGTGATTAGGCATGGATGAAGACATAATGGGAGAACTCGAGGGGTTGATTGGATTTTGGAAAGCGGGTGGAGAAAGATTACTAGAGATGATAGTGTCAATGGGATCTATGTCGTATACCTCTTGATCAACAAGACTTTCGTTATTGTCATCAATGCAATTAGAGTTTCCCTTGACCACTATTGATGGAGGATAAGGATTCATGATGGTGAAAAGATAAAGAGGATGGATAAAATATTTTGGATGGGAATGGATTAAAACTCAAATCGAGATTTTGGTCAAGCTCAGATAAGGATTGGACTAAAGCTCAGATTCGGATGATTGGATGATGTGATGGGATTGATTTTGATTTTGATGGGATTGGATTTGGATTGGATTAGATTTGGATTGGATTAGATTTGGATTTGATTGGATTTTGATTAGATTGGATTTGGATTTGATTGGATTGGATTTGATTTGAATTGGATCAGATTTGATTTGAATTTGATTAGATTTTGATTGGATTGAATTATATTGGATTGGATTAGACTTGGGTTGGATTTGAATTGGATTGGACTGGATTTGATTTGATTAGATTGGATTTTGATTGAATTGGATTAGATTTGGATTGGACTTGATTGGATTTGATTGGATTGGGTGGAAAGAGATGAGAGGGAGACCTTGAGTTTGATCAAAGGAAGTTACCCTTAATAACCAAGAGCTTTAATTGATTAAGAGGGCGATTACGACACCAAATCCACCTTAAGGTAGGAATGGATTGATTGGGTCAAAGATGATAACTTACGCCACCAAATTCGCCTCAAGATGGAGGCAAATTGATTGGGGTCGAAGTTAAAGACCAATAATCAACTTCAAGCGCTATAGTCAATTTGGATATCCACTTTGTAACACAAGGTTAGGACGGTTTGGTTATGGGTGATATTTGGAGATGCAAATGGTAAGAAATTATTGGTGGATTAGGGGGAAATTAGAATGAGTGTGGGATTAAGGATAATTGTGGAGAATGTATGGGGATTTAGAATGGTCGAACAAAAGTTTGGAATAATAAGATGGAAGTTTAAAAGGGATCCGATGGAGGTTTTTGAAGGTTTAAAGTGACAAAACGAAGGCTTGGGATGATGGGGTAATGGTTGGGAATGGTTAAATGATGGTTTAAAGATTGAAAGGATCCAAATAGGGTGATTTTGGGTGTTCGAGAAGGAAAATTTTCCCTTTTGCAGTAAAACAGGGGTGCAATTGCACTTCTGCAGTGAAACAAGGGCGTAATTGCACTTCTGTAGTGAAACAGGGGTGTAATTGCACTTCTACAGTGAAAACAGGGGCGTAATTGCACTTCTACAGCGAAACAGGGGCGTAATTGCACTTCTGTAGTAAAACAGGGGCGTAATTGCACTTCTGTAGTGAAAACGGGGCGTAATTGCACTTCTACAGTGAAACAGAGGCTTGGTTTGATGCAAATGGCTATGGCAAGGACTTTTAAAATGATAATGATAAGGCCAAATTGTCAAGAGTTCACTAGTTTCTCACAAGAAGACAATCTCAAGCAAATACAACCCTATGATTAGTGTTAAGGGTATGGCAAAAGTGGTCTTAATCTAGGATGCACAAGGTATCTAGGGAGTCCTCGATATACTCTTGGTACATGAGACACAACCGTGAACACCAACCTGTCACAAGCGTGAATTGGGAACCCCAGCGAGATACTGAAGGGCTCGGACCAACTCTTCACATCTATCTAGGTATCACCCTAGCTTCGATACTCTGCCAATTACGACGTAACTGGATTGGGGTACAACTTTCACTCTCCCCCCTTTGTATACCCCGCCAGTACGCGTGGTTGGAATCATCCCTTGGGGTGATGAAATCCCCAAGCAGGTCCCACTATGAAGAAAGCACTAACTGTTTCCAACTACTCCCCAGGCTCACACGAAGTGCAAGGGGAAAGCGGAAACAAGCTAATACTCCCTTAGGGTAACACAAAAAAATAAGAACAACAAGCAACAAATATTACTCCCTCTAATTAGGCTATGTTCTTAGATTAATGCAAATAGCAAGGATAATTTTAAAGAAGATTAAGCAAATGGATAGCCCTACAAGCAAATATTAGATATTTTATCCCGCTTTCTCCATCAATCTTCACAAGAATATGCTGCAAAAGGTTAGCACAAAACACATGTATCCTTGCAAGAACAACGTTAATGAAAAAAATAGCAATAAATTTGAAGCCAAGATAATAATTTTACCTTCCAGGGGGCGCAATCGCCCTTCTGCAGCAAAACAGGGGCACAGTTGCACTTCTGCAGTGAACAGGAGGGCACAATTGCACTTCTGTAGTAAGCAGGAGGGCGCAATTGCACTTCTGCAGTAAGCAGGAGGGCACAATTGCACTTCTACAGTAAGTAGGAGGGCGCAATTGCACTTCTGCAGTAAACAGGAGGGCACAATTGTACTTCTGCAGAAAAGTGTTGGTAAAAATTGAAACTTCAGCCCAGGTGGGTGCACACGCCCTTCTACAGAAAAGTATTAGTCAAAAGTGAAATTTCAGCCAGGTGGGCGCACACGCCCTTCTACAGAAAAACGTTAGTCAAAAGTGAAATTTCAGCCACGTGGGCGCACATGCCCTTCTGCAGAAAAGTATTAGTAAACAGTGAATTTCAGCCACGTGGGCGCACACGCCCTTCTGCAGAAAAATGTTAGTCAAAAGTGAAATTTCAGCCACATGGGCGCACACGCCCTTCTGCAGAAAAATGTTAGTCAAAAGTAAAATTTTAGCCACGTGGGCGCACATGCCTTTTTGCAGAAAAATGTTAGTCAAAAGTGAAATTTCAGCCATGTGGGCGCACACGCCTTTCTACAGAAAAATGTTAGTCAAAAGTGAAAATTTCAGCCACGTGGGCTCACATGCCTTTTTGCAGAAAAATGTTAGTCAAAAGTAAAATTTCAGCCACGTGGGCACACATGCCCTTCTGCAGAAAAGTATTAGTAAACAGTGAATTTCAGCCACGTGGGCACACACGCCCTTCTGCAGAAAAATTTTAGTCAAAAGTGAAATTTCAGCCACGTGGGCGCACATGCCTTTCTACAGAAAGATGTTAGTCAAAAGTGAAATTTCAGCCACGTGGGCGCACACAACCTTCTGCAGAAAAGTGTTAGAAAAAAAATTGAAATTTCAGCCACGTGGGCGCACACGCCCTTCTGCAGTGAAAACAGGGGCGTAGTCGCCCTTTTGCAACGTGTTCCTGCAAAAACTTCAACAACAGCAAATGTAAAGTATGGGAACCCGTTTGTGGGTCTCATCGGGCGTGCCAGAAATGTATACCTTAGAATTTATCCTATCCTAGTGCATAAAATAACTCAAAATACGAATGATAACAAGACCAAGGACACCTCAAGATTAGCCAAAAGAGAGTGACAAAACAATAAGGAAAATAGATAGCACAAGACACATGGTTTTACCTTCCTTGTTGTTGATACCCCTTTGATTGGCCCTTGCTTAGAATGATATGTGTGCTCCTTGATGGCTCTTGATGTGGCTAAAATGGAGGATTTTACTATGTGCTTGGATGTGAATGCAAGTGGATGTAATTGTAGGTTAGATGAGTGAACAAAATGGCAGCATGTATTTGCAAAATGACTAAGTCTTCCCCAAAATCCCCTTGAGGAGGGGGTATTTATAGAGGATTTTGAATTCTCTAGAGAATTCAATGGTTGGGATTGATCCAACAAGGTCAAGATGAAGGGCTATGGTGGGTTGAGAACCCACAAGCCCTCACATCTTGACATGTGGAGGGTGAAGTGGCCAAGGGGATACGAGATGGAGATGAGTTGTCAAGAAGGTACATGAGGTGGAAAAAGGACATGCACCTTGGGAAGTGAGGAGATTTCCACAAAAAGGGATTTCTTGTCCCCAAGTGGGAGTGAAAGGGACATTTGAGGAATTTTGGAATTCCTCAAAAATCTACATGAGAAAAGGAAAGGTGGTTGGGGATATAAATGTGAATTAAAAATTCACATTCTTAGGAGGATCTAGAGATAAAGGTGGGCTCAAAGGTGGGACTTGGTCACATGTGAGATTGTGACAAGTCCAAAAGTTTTAGAAGCCTTGGAAGGATGGAATGTGAATTAAAATTCACATGTAAAGAGGAATCTAGGAAGAATAAAAGGAATTAAAAATTCCTTGAGAATGATTAGGCTTAATTAATTGGTAATTAGAGGATAATTAGGGGTTAATGTGGATTAGAAGCCAACTTGCAAAAGTTGGAGGATGTGACACATCCTAATCAAGGATTAGGCATGTGCACATCCTTAATGAAGAGATTAGGAAATGAATTAGGATTAGATGAAAATGACATGTGAGGAATTAAATAAATGTAATATTTATTTAATTTATTTGATGAAAAGGGGATTAAGGTATTTAATATTTAATTATTAATTAAATACCTTAGGGATTTGGCAGAATTAAGGATATTAATTAAATAATAGTAATATTACTTAATTAACTCGAATAAGAGGATGCTTAGATGAAAAGTGATAAATTTGGATAAATTAAGTGTCCAAATTTGGATGTCTACAATAACTTCATAATATTTTCAATGGTTTAGATGAATCATCAATAAAACTCCTAGATCAAAATTTATGGCCTCTAGAAGTTGGGTTTCTTGAATTAAGAAATGTGAAAAGTTCTTAAAAAAAAAAAAGATAGGTAAGGGGGATTTACACATGTTGGTGTGTGTTTGAAAACATTATATGGAATGTTTGATTGGAGATAAGCTAGGTGCCCCTTTTTGGATAGTCTTATCTCATGGTTTTATAAATATTATTTGATAATTTCATGTAGTGTATCTCATATATATTACATGCTTGAGATGGAGGTTGAGTGTTTAAGAGTCTTATATATGTTGATTTTCCTCTAGATCTATGGTTGGTGATACTCCTAAGAGAGATTTATTTGCAATTATATTATAATATTTTTTATTTCTTAATAATATTGGGCAGATTTTGGAATGTGGGGTTTCTCTCCAAAAAGTGTTTTCCCCACATAAAATATTGTGTTGTGGTATGCATGATATTTATCTTATTTCTATTTATTTTATATAATTGTTGTAAAGATCTACTTTTTTTGCATAACCCTCCTCTCAAGATTAGTGTAGGAATTTTTTTCATTACCTTATCTTCCTTACAAGACTTAAGGAAAAATTAAATCCAAGGTCATTCATCTAAAAAAATTTATCCCCTTCTAAACCATAGTCGACCTTCCAAATCCATAGTTCATAATATATTTTGCATATTTTTAACTAAACCAATTCAAATCCCTTTTCCATTCACATCATCCAAGAGTATTTCAAATCCTAAAGCTTGTAATCATACAACCAAGCTAACCTAATTCCCAAACATTAAACAATTGGAAATGGATCAAAGCATCAAACTAATCAAATGGATTAAAATTCAAGAATGAAACCAAACCCCATCTTTATTCTATACCATCATTTATTTTACTACAATTAGCCTCCAAATTATAGCACATATAATATTTAGTCCATATCTTGAGCATCATTTCCAATTTAAGGTTATTTTGGTTCCCATCTTCCTTTACATACATGCCATAGTTTCTTGGTAATGGATTAGGGTTTAGTAATAATTTCTTTATGATTGTGCCAATCATTCATATTCCCCCTACATAGATTCCATAATTTATTTTCCATGTACTTTTAATCCTCTTTCCTCTCTACATAAATACCATACTTTGTTCTTGTGCTTGTCCTCCACTTTCTTCTATATATATAGATGTCATAGTTTTTTTATAACTTGTTCTTATCCTCCATATTTCTCTTTACATATGTCATAGTTTCTTCAAATTCTTGTACCTATATTGTATCCAACTTGCTACATATAGATACTATAGTTTTCTAGAACCTATGCCTCATATCCAAATGGTTAATCTATTCCAATAAAAAAATTAAATCAATCCCTATCATCCTAGAGGAAATCAACATCAAATTACCTTAATCCCACAAGATAAATCATACAAATAAGTTCTTAGAATATCAAATATCAATCAATCCAACCTCAATACAATAACCAATCCTTAGCATTAATTTCATCCAATATCAAGCTTATTCTTAAGCATCCAAAGTTAATATAAATTATCCAAAATCCAAGTCCTCCAGATCTAATCATCTAATCAATAAAAACCAAAAGACTTAACAAAACACAAGCAATAGTAATGACCTATTCATTTTACTTTAATGAGCCTACTCATTATGGTTAATCTAAAAATAGCCTAAATATGATGATGATGATATATTTTTGACCAAATTGAATATGATGATAGTATCACTAATCAAACATGATATGATCCCTATGATAAAGTATTAACTAAGACATGCCATTGAAAATATTATTATGGACAATTTTTGCATAGATTCTCCATATTAAACTAGGAGTATCCAAGACCTATTAAACCAAGAAAATTATAGTACTAGTTATTCCATGAAACAAAATTGAATGTCCATAAGTAATATTTACCCTAACTTTAGGAAGGGAAACAAAATTATAGATAAAATCCCTCAAAACTAACCAAATACAACCAAAGCATCCAAATCTAACCAATGCTTACCACTCCAATATAAATCACCATCAAACCACCTAGATCAAAATCATCCTATCAAAACCCTAATCCTTCAAAACCAATAAAAGTTTCCTAAAGCTTCATCCATCTATATATATTCACAATCTTGGTAAGAGTTTATCTAAGGAATGATAGTAAAGGATGTTAAGAAAAATGACACAAGAAAATGCAAAAGGTAAATTATAACACCCCAAAAAAATATTTTCACACTTTAACATTATCAAGAATATCCTCACCAACCTCAAGTCTATTAAGGTTACCCAAGAACTTCCTAGAACTATCCTCACTCAATATATAAACCTTTATTCCATTAATGATTTCCAAGATACACCTAGAGCCATCATTCATACAATTCAATGTATATGTGAAAGTAAATGAATCAAGTCCATGCAGGCCAACTACCTTAAATTTTATAAGAGACACAAGAGTGAAAGAAACCAAACCAATGGATACATAAAAATAATAAATGTATCCATGATATAATCACTAATGAGGATATCCAAGACAAACAATGTAAATTTACCATATTTACAAAATAATTGAAGCTACATTGGGATCTCAATTTAAAGTATGATCAAACTTTAATAACCCCCACATAAATATCAAAATATCAATCCAACTCCATAAATCCTATCTTAAAATCATAAGGTCAAGAAATACGAGACAATCCTCTCCATCATCCCATACACCCACCTTCTCATGAGGATATTGTAGGCCCCATTGAACACATGAACAAGAATACCACTAATGATGAGAATATTGGAACCACAATGGTGAGTCAATCCCCTCCATCAAACATGAATTTTCTATTACTAGCTATCCATGAACCAAAATTGAATGTTCATTAGTCATCTTTACCCCAACTTTAGTAAAGTAAACAACATTATAAAGAAAATCCCTCAAAACTAATCAAAGCCAACTAAATCATCCATATATAACCAATTATTATCACCCCAATCCAAATTACAATCAAACCACCTTGATCAAAATCATCTTATCAAAACCCTAATCCCCTAAAACCAATAAAAGACACCTAAATCCTCATCCATATATAAGCCCATAATTTTGGTAAGAGGTTATCCAACAACTAATAGCAAAGGATATTAAGAAAAAATGATAGATGAAAATACAAAGGGTATTGTAAAATCCCCAAGACAATATTTTCATCCTCTTGAATTATTAATAATAACCTCACCAACCTGAAGTATATTAAGGTTACCCAAGAAATTCCTAGCACTATACACCATAATTCAATTAAAGATGTCCAAGACATCCCTACAACCATCATTTCTAAAAGTACATATATATGAGAAAGTAAATGAATCACATCCATACAATCCAAATACCTTAAATTTAATAATACACACAAGAGACAATGAAACCTAACTAATTGATATGAAAAAAATAAGAATATATCTACGAGTTAATCATTAATGATGAGATCCAATCCAATTAATATACATCTTACTTATCTATAAAAAATGAAGCTATATTGAGACCTTGTTTGAAATTATGATCAAAATTACTCATCCCCACCTCAAGGTAAAAATTATCAATCCAACTCCATCCATCCTATTTTAGACTCATAAGATCAAGAAACTTGACCCGATCCCATCCATCATCCCATAAATCCATCTTCTAGTGAGGAGATTTTAGGCCCCACCAAACACAGACAAGAAGGACAATCCTAATGAGCACATTGGAAAGAAATTTACAAATTATTTTGACCATATCAAGCATGAGTATACATAGAATAAGGTCAATTACATTAGGCATATCATTGGTCAAGGTACCACAATCATGAATAGGAAAAAACATAATCATCTTGTCATCTTAGTTTCATCACCTTTATCTAATATTGTCTTCTTCTAGATGAGAAAGTATACATCTCTAATGATTCATGGTTATCTAAGGAAGTAATCACGTCTTGTTTCAAAAGAAACACATATTCTATCATGAAGTAAACATTTCAAACACATGGGATATAATGGAAAGTGGTGGGGAATTTATGTACAAGGAAATATAACTATTATTAGTGTATGAAAATATTGTATATTAAGGGATTGGCTACATCCCTCCTATAATTTATTCCACTAATTATACTTTAATGATCATTAGATAACTTTATTCAATCAAATATCAAACTAGAGGCCATTCATAGCCCATTTAATAATCACATTGCCACCTAATTTTTTCCTACTCTCTCATTTGAAATACTAGCACTGTTTATCTTGAATATCCTAAATAGCTTGATTAGGGAAAACAACATCATCCATCAGGAACAAAGTGATGAGTCACCATTCAAGAAAATAAAAAAATTGAGAACTATATTAAAAATGAGTGAAAAAATAAAAATCAAACATAAAATCAAAATGAATTTAAGAAACCACGTGAATCTAATAATTGATAGGAAATAAAAAATTAGGCCATGGATCCCAAAGAAAAGTGGGGTTGTCAGACCATTGAAAAAAATGTCCAAATAAAGAAATCAATTGAAAGCCACACATTACATATAATAAGTATGTGCCTTCTTCACAATTATTATCATGTAAGGCTTTACAATCTAATAATAACCCCAAATATAATTTTTTATCCACTAGCAAATCCAAATATCCCTCATCCCCATCAAAATCCAAAATACCTAAATCCAAATACCCATCACAAATCTCAAATATGCAATTCCAATCCAATCAGCCTCACCTTCTCACTAATAACCCAAAACTTTGAATCTACCATATCCTTGCAATGACACTTTATGAAAAGGTCTACTAGATAAAAGAGAATAATGATAATTGTAGATTCTACACTAGTGGAGTGACCCTAGTAAAGTAGATATGAAAGGAAGGATACTATAAGGATATAATGATAGAATAATCTAGATAAAATAAACTAGAAAAAATAAAACTTGATAATTGAATCTATAAACATTAATTTAGCAATTAGAAAAAATATGAAATAAAAATAGTAAAGAGAAATCAATTCATTGGATGGTGAAAACCACTTCTTGTGGTGCCTTGGACAAGTAACATGATGAAAAATTAGTCACATGTGTCATGTGTAAATAAAATATCTATGTGAAACTTACACTTAGGGCTAGGCTCCATTCCATCATACTTATTCCTCTCACCATGTCATCCCAGCCTAACCATCCATAAAATTTGCATAATCCATTTCACCATACCCAATCCATCCTCCCCATGACCTTGAAAAGGACATTGGAAAAATGTTACACATGCTTTAAAAACTTCTTGATCATACATATTATTTTATTGTAATTCCTATCACATCTTATCCTCTCTTAATAAGAATTTCAATGAATAATCATAAGTGAACTCCATCAAGTGAGTGCATTCTACTCCTATGCATTTTAGTCCTTAGAAATATTCTCTTCAACCCCCCTCAATCCATATCCCATCCCTCCACCATTGCATCTAATCCCATTTCAATTTTTCCCACAAACTTTATTTTTCCTTTCCATTGATTTTATCATTGAGATAGTAACCAAAGGAAGATGTTTACCAAAGAATAATCCAAATCTAAAGAATGATCCCAAAAATATTTCACTCATATGAAAGCACTCAAAATCCCAAAAAATCTTGTCCATCATCTCACAACCATCCAAAAACATCCATAGGATTTGTTCCTTGTCTTTCTAAAATCCAACCATCCCACCATCATCTAGATATTTCATTCATAATCCTCATGTTTTTTCTCACTATTTTTTTTTTTTTAGACTGCAGGAATCGGGTAGCACAACCCCATATAAACTACAGTGCACCTGGTAAACTTTTTAACGTGACCGGCGGCGCTGGCGCGACACGCCCTTCGATACCACGGGGGTGGGGGAGACTAGACCTCGTGACCAACCTCCTGCAACAGGAAAGATTTAGCCAACCGAGCTAGGGCCCCAACCCATGTTTTTTCTCACTATTAAGAACACTATCCTTTGCAATTTTTTTATAATTAACAACACTATAATTATCACCATCAAATCAATATTTATTTGATAGCTTGATTAGGGAAAAAATATAATACCATTTTGATGTTTTATGCTTGAACCAACACCCATCCATGCCCTTAAAATTTCTATGGTCAATCACCATCATCCCCATCCACCTATATGAATTCAACATTGCATCAGTTACTACATAATGCGTTTTCTATGTATTTGTTTGATTTCCTAATTTTTTTATTTGTTCACTATATTTCTAGTGCTCTATCCATCACATAGTTTTGACCACCACAATATTCTATATTATGGTGTTCTTTGATAATGTGTTCATTGGATCATTATGGGGTAAGTGCAAAAAGATGGGGGGCCATAAATGGGTCTTAAGTGGCCACCTTTTTTTCTAAAATCAGGAATACTGACCTTTGATGAAAAATTGAGGATAGCTACACTCACAATTTTAAGATGCACCAAAAACAATGTAGCAAGTGCTCTGAGTCTTCTTTCTAAACTACTAATTTGTTTTGAAAATGGTATTCCAAAGCTAATACCAAGCCTAAGGCTTGGAGATTCCCAAAGCAAGACAAAATGTGAGCACATTATAACATGCTTGCATTATTTGATTGCACTGAAAAAATGCGAGCACTTTATAATGTGCTTGTGTTTTGTGAATGCATTGACAAAATGTGAGCGCATTATAATGCACTCGCGTTTTAGTCTACATTGATTTTTTTTCTTCTCCTTTTCCCCTCTTTCTTCTTGTTATCTTTGAGAAAAACTATATACATGTGACATTTACATATGGACATTTACTTTCTTATAATTTAAGTTATATTTCATGTATATAGTTTCAGGATGTTTAAGAGTGGTTTTGGATCTCTAGGAGTTATAATGAAAATTCTAGTTTTTGGAAGATCTTACAAATTTTCAAACTTAGTCAAATTTTAGTAATTAGGAGGTCAAATTTCAGTAATCAGTAAGGTTGTATTATTTCTCTCTCTCTCTCTCTATCTCACTCATTTTTTATCCCTTACACTCTAGATTTCTCTCTCACTATCTCCATCCCTTTATCTTACTCTCTCTCCCTAGAGCTCAAGAACTCTCTCTCTCTCTCTCTCTCTCTCTCTCGTTCACCCTCTAATTCTCTCTATCTCACTTCTCTCTCGCTCCTCCCTCCTTCCCTCTCTACTTATCTCTATCTCCATCCCTCCCTACTTTTTCTCTCTATATCCCTCCCTCCCTGCCTCCCTCCCTCCTCTCTCTACTTCTCCCTATCTTCCCTCTCCCTCTCTCTACCTACCTCTCCCTCCATCACTCCCTACCACTCTCTCTTTTTCTCTCTATCTCACCTCTCTCTCACCTCCCTCTCTCTCCCTCCATACTTCTCTCTCCCTCTCTTCTTCCCTATCTACTTTGTATCTCCCAATCTTGCTGCAAGAATGAAGGTATTGTCATTGATGTCAACTGGTCAATTGGTTATCAACTAGTTGTTGTCATGGATGCAAGTTATTGGTTGTATATGTTGAGGATATTGAGAAAACTATAATGAAGAAAGGTTGCAAGTGTTCAGTGTTTGCTTTGGGTTTTTCTCCAGGATTTTCTCCTATATTCATGTGGTTCAGATATGTTGATCATGGTTATTGGAAGCTACTATATATCCATATTTTGGGTTTCTAGATCATTGTATAGTGCAAGTTATGCTAACCGGTTGTGAACTATGTTTTTCAAGGTGTCCGGCTGAGGTCCGGGAGAAATGTAGTTGCTCTGGATTTCTTCTTGGTTGAGTCTTATGACTTGTGGTTCTAGAGTTAAGTTGTTATGATCACGTTGAAGATAATTTTGTTTTCTGGAAAGATTGGATCGTGTTAAGGGTTTCATGTGCTTAATTGTTCTATATTTTTTACATTGGTTTGGCCGACCTTGTGTTAAACACTACTTTTGAAGTTCATGAAGCATGTTGGGACTTATTTGTGTCCTCTATTAGCATTTGTATGGGTAGCCCTCATTCTAATTACACCCTAGAATATTTTGGTGCCGACCTAATTTGAATATAAATGATGTATGTTTGACTTTGGATATGTTTCAAAGTTGAAGATGGTATAAATATAGGATGAGATATTGGTGAAAGGTGTACAAAGAGATATGCAAAGAAATAGAGCAAGATAGATGTGAAATAGATGTGAATCAATGTGTATGTGATGTGAGTTTGGAAAATTAGTGGGAATCAAATTGTTGATTTTTTTGATGCAATGAGTTGAATGTGTACTCTATCATTCATGCATGTCTAGAAGTGGTTGAGTGAATCATGGTGGAAATCTCTGTTGCATTGAGATTGTCTTCTCTCTGTAACATATCTCTCATATCTTCTTTGTATCTGTGTGGTAGTAATACCTCTAGGTGGTTAACCCTTGTTGGACAATGAATCTTGATCCAGAAAGTGAGTCCTATTTTGGTAGTGAGCCTTTGTAATCGATTTTGATATTCTTTATATTGTGAGCTAGTCCTCACTGTGGTTTTTCCCTTATTGGGTTTTCCACATAAATATTATGTTATTGTGTATGTGTGATGATTTTCAATGTCTGCCTTTGCACCTAATGTTTAATTATTTTAGCAGAGTAAAGGATTTGTGATTAATCTAATTTCCGGTGAAAGTTTTAAAGGTTAAAATTTGT
>VDFB02066677.1:0-33375 GCA_007258455.2 Sequoia sempervirens | reverse complement strand
GGAAGGAAGGGAGAGAGAGGGGAGATAGAGAGAGGGAAGGATAGAGAAAATTAGAAAGGGAAGGAGGAAAGGGGGGAGGGATGGAGGAAGAGATATATGTGAGATAGATATAAGTATAGAGGGAAGAAGAGTGTGTGTGAGAGAGGTCTAGAGCATAAGGGATAAACAATGAGTGAGATAGAGAGAGAGAGAAAAAAAAGATGACACAACTTGCTGATTACTAAAATTTGACCTCTTGATTACTAAAATTTAGCATGATGATTACCAAAATTTGGATAAGTTTGAAAAATTGTAAGATCTTCCAAAAAATAGAATTTGAATTTTAACTCCTAGAGATCTGAAACCACTCTCAAACATCCCAAAACTATATACATGAAATATAACTTAAAGTATAAGAAGGTAAAAGTCCATATGCAAATGTCAACTTATACTTAAATGTTTATTTCATGTATATAGTTTCCCTGAAAGATAACAAGAAGAAAGAGAAAAAATGAAGAAGAAAAAAATTAATGTAGACCAAAACGTGAGCATGTTATAACGCACTTGCATTTTGGAAATTCTTTTTTGAATTCAAATTAACACACGTTTTTTGAAATTTAAACCATAATGTGAGCACAGTATAATACACTCACATTATAACACACTCACATTTTGGCTTGGTAATGATCGATCCTAGGCTCGGTCACTACCAACCCATAACGCGAGCGCATTTTACTATAACGAACTCGTGTTTTCATTATTTCGGGATTAAAAAGTGAATTGGCCACTTTTTGGCCCCCCATCTTTTTGCAATTACCCTATGTTATTTACAACATGTGTATTTTTGTGGCTAGTCTTATTTTTCTTTAAACTCTTTCTATTTTAATTTTTTCTTCTTGTCCTAAAATATTTCTTCTCTTTTCTTCTCTTTTTTATTTTCTCTATTTATTAAAATAAAAAATTTATTAATTCTTCCCAAAAATAATTAAAATTGCACTAACAAAATATATTTTGAAAGGTTGAACCAACATACAACTACATAAATTTTTATTTTTTAAAATTTAATTCTATAAGTTAGGAAAAGTTAATGTAAAACTAACAATCACACCTTGGTGTGCAATAGGTACATCGAAGAAGTGTGGAAGCTCAAATAAGGAATTTTTTGGTTTATTTTTTACATACATTTGTGTAGTATACATGAGGTCAATTGGTAGGCTATTTCGAAAATGATGTTTGTACAACAAAAGTCTCAATAGAGAAGTGATAGCTTCAAATCAAATATGCATCTACTTACAAGGATCCAAACACAACTAAAACAAAACCTCTATATTAGGAACATAATAAGGCTTCATTAACAATAGGCTCATGTTATGTTTACAATAGGGAGAGAGGGAGAAAGATGGAGATATGGGGATATAAAGAGGAAGAGATATAGGGGGAAGAGAGAGAGATGTAAATGGAGATGGAGGAGATGGATATGGAGAGAAGAGGGAGAGATAAAGAGAGGAAAAATGGATAGATAGAGATGGAAGAGATAAATATATAGAGAGGTAGAGAGAGGGAGAGATAAAGAGAGAGGACAAATGGATAGATAGAGATGGAATAGATAAATATATAGAGAGGTAGAGAGAGGGAGATATAATCTTATAAAGATAGAGCTAGGAAGTGATATATAGAGAGGGATAGAGAGAGGGAAAGATATATAAGGGTAGAGAGAGATGGATATATAATGAGTTAGAAATGGAGGGAGATATGTAAGAATGAAAATATGGAGAGATAGAGATAGAGCTAGAGATAGGGAGAGAGAAACAAGGAGAGAGTGTGTGTATGAGTAAGAGAGATATGGAGAGATAGATAGGGAGATATATATATATATAAATGGATAGAGAGGGAGGAAAATGGAGGGAGACAAATAGAGATAGGATAGAGAAGTAGAGAGATATAGAAATAAGTAACAGGGAGAGGGAGAGAAGAAAAATATGGATATACAGGAGAGATAGAGAGATAAATGTAACTTGGGAAAGATAGATAGATGGAGAGAGAGAGAGAGAGAAAGATAAATAAAAATGAAGATATGGAAGGAGGAAAAGGGAGAGAGAGAGAGATAGAGATAGAAAGAGGGGGATATGGTGAGAGAAATATAAATATATAGGAAGTTATATATAGAGGTAGAGAGAGGGATGTAACTAAAGAGAGTAGGAGAGATGAAACTGTAAATGAGAGAGAGAGAGCAGAGGGGCAAGAGTGAGAGATAGAGATAGAGATAAAGATGGGGAGGGAGAAACATTGAGTGTGTGTGTGTGTGAGTGAAAGATATATATATAGAGAGAGATAGATAAGAAAGGAGAAACACGAAGTGTGTGTTTGAGTGAGAGAGATATTTAAATACATATACATATATATATATTATATATATATAATATATATATATAGAGAGAGAGGGGCAAGGAGATAGATATAGGGAAAGAGAGAGAGAGGAAGATAGAGATAGAGATGGAGATGGAAAGATGGGGATCATACAAAGAGAGAGGGAGAAAATGATGGAGAGATAGAAAGATAGAGATAAAAGGTTATATATGGAGGTAGAGAAAGGGAGATATATAGAGAGAGGTAGGGAGAGGTACATATGGGGAGATATTATAGAGAGATATGGGAAGAGAAAGATAAATATCTCTTTATATATTTTTCTTTTTCTCTATCTTTATATTTTTTATTATCTCTCAATCTCTCTCTTCCTCTCTCACCCTATTTCTCTCTATATTTTTCTTCCCTTCTCTCCTCCTCTATCTATACTTCTCTCATTTCTTCACACTATCTATTTATCTCTCCTTATCTTTCTCCCCTTACTATTTTTTTCTATCCCTATTTATCTCCCCCCTCTCCCCCCCTTTCCCTCTTTATCTCTTGATCTCAACCTCTCTCTCTCTCTCTCTATATATATATATATATATATATTTGTCTCCTATTTCTCTTTATCTCTCTATATCTCTCTTTATGTGACTATATGTATCTATGTCTCTCCTCTTCTCTCTTTTCCTCTCTCTATTTATTTATCTCTCTTCCTCTCTATCTCTACCTCTCCATATTTATTCCTTCATATTTATACCTTTATTTTTGTATCTCTCTTTTTCTCTCTCCATTTCTTTATTTCTCTCTCTTTGTTTTCTCTCTGTCTCTCTGTCTATTTTCCTCCTAATTATGCAATGGGTACATTGAAGAGGTTTTAAAGGTAAATTATCATACCCTTAATCAAATGACATCCTATGTTAGGAATAACTCCATGGGGACGTGTTATCCTTGGATTGTTGGCAAGAAAAGACTAGTCAAAAGTTACCTTCTCTCTCACTATAAATTTTGACTTATATTTTAAGTTTGATTTTTTTTTTAATATAAATTATAAAAAAATCCAAAATAGAATTATTCTACAATAATTAAAGCTTTAATAAGATAAATAATTATAAATTAAATTAATTCTAATAATTTTTAATTATTATTTGTAATTTCATAAAAGACATAAATAATAAAAATAAATTTCAAACTTAAATCTAAATTAAAAGCTAAAATAAAATAAACTAAATGGAAATTCAAAATATATCAAAATTCAAATATTAATAAACATATTAAATAAAAAAAATAACAAATAATAAAATTATTAAGTTAATAAATGATTAAATAAAAAAGTAAAGCTATTTTTTAATTTATTAGAATTAAAATATTAATAAAACATGTACCTAAAAATATAACTAATATATTATGAACAATATTAACATAAACTCAATATTAACAAATAAAAAAAATTATTAAATAAACTAAATTTTAAAAACTAAAATTGTATTTTAAATCAAATAATAAAAAATAGAAATAAAAGTAAAACTCTAAATTTTATATTAAAAATTACAAGTAAAATCAAACTTAAAAAGTGAAAATAAAATGAAACCTAGGTATTCAAAAGATAAAAAGTCAATTTGTAATTTATTGATTTATTATTATTAATATTATTATTTTGAAATATATATATATATTTATTAAAATCTTATTTATCATTTATCTAAAAAACTAAGTTTAAATTTTTATAAAGAATTTAATTTTTTTCTTATTCTATCTTTTCTTAATTTAAATTTAAGACTAGATAAGAATGTAGTTTTTTTATCTTTAATTATATATTATATATTTTAATATTTAATAAAAATTGATGATTGAGATCATTTTAGTCATCTTGCATCCTTCTCTACAATTTTCAACCGTTGATTTTCAAAAACAAGTTATTCACTTCATATAGGGAACACTTTCGATGTAATAAAAATAAAAATCTCCAATTTTCAATAAATCTATCCCAACAAAATTAAAACTAAATATTATGCCAATGATTTTTTTTTTTTTTTGAAAAGAACTATAAAATTGACCCAAATGAAGTAAATTGACTACAACGGTTTATGACAACCATAATTTTGTATCATTAGAAATCAACATGATTATTAAATTAAATAAATAAATTTCACAATTTGATACATTCAAAGGTGTGATAGCACAAATAAAAAATAAAAAACATGACGAGCCAACACACCAAAGTACTTATAAGTGTCATTGGGTCTTCCATACCCATAATAATAAGGTGAGTGGGTCAACACATAGGAATGGTCTCATCAGGTTTCATTAGATGAAGTGATATATTTATTAAATAAATCTATGAGCTACTTCTTAACATGTCACCTCATCAAACATTATACTTGTAGGAACTACACATTTATTTGTATACATAAAATCTTGCAATAAAAATCATAGATAAATAAATAGATTGTGTTGATTCATCATCATGTTCTATGAAAACTCAATTAGGAATAATTAAAAAAATTTAAACATCTAATTATAACATGAGTGGTTTCCATAGTATCTATTCAATAATTAAAATATGATATGATCTTTTCCTATCACATTCCAAAAAATAGCAAAGTATGATAATAGACATAATTAAGCATAAAATAGTGGGGATATTAGGACATGTTAACCATCTAATTGTTATGTCTATAAATCATAATATTCAAGAAAATAATAAGTGTAAGACAAGAGTTAACATAGATGCACACCTTACACTAATCATTTGATTTTTTTTTTTAAAAAGCATAAGGTAAGCTCCATGAAGATCCAAACCAATAACAATAAGGAAAAATCCACTAAAACAAAGGAAACTTCCACAATCTCTAAGAATCCATCCATATAGAAATTAAAAGTATGTCCTTCCATAGAACAAATACCCACAAAGGAAATAATTTCCTAAGGTTCTTCATACCATCAAACTTTGTTAGAGTTTCTATCAAGATTTTTCTCTCACCTTTTCACCCCCAAAATAGGATAATCTCATAGAATATTAGATAATTGTTTCCTTATGTTTTCATAAGGAAGAAATCTATCTCAAGAAGAAATTAGACAAACTCCAACCCAAGAGATTAACTTAAAAAATGATAAAAAATAAATTATAAGATGATTTAAAAACCCCAGTTAAATAAAAATCAATTTTAATTCAATTTAAAAATCAAATAAATTCACCAAAGTGTCTTTAACCCTAAAAGTCACTCAAAATGAGTTAATAAAAAGGTACACACTTTCCACTATTCTCTAGGAATTATAGAAATCAACTAAAAACACACACAAACATTAAAAAACTATAGATATGTAAGTAAATACACTCATATATGCCACATGGTCTCCTACTAGACCTTTCAAACTAAGAAAACTAGTCAAAAAATGAAAAGAGATCTAAAATTTTCAAACAATTAAGTGAGATAATAAGTGATAACCATGGTGTTCTCCTCCACATACCTTCCACTTCCATACACATGAATAAGTCTTGAACACTCATTGGACATATCAAACCTAATAATAGAGAACATAATTGAAGCATAATTAGTCCAATTTATCATATTCTCATGCACACAAATCATGGTACATATAACATCTCAAATAATACTAATAACACCTACTATCTCCAATCTATGTAATCACAATTAGTCTATCATAGCACAATATACAATAAATACTATAATCAAACTTATATAGCTCACAAGATGGCATCACACTAGTCAAGCACAAGTGAAAAATGAACAAATTATCAACATGAAGTAGAGGTTAGCACATTTTTCATTATGGACATCTTGTGCTAAAAAACCAAAGCATATATCTATAAGATAAGTCATCTACCATATAAGTCTTGGAAACATGCAAAGGTGCAATCATCAAGAGAGAATCATGAGATGATAGAAAGCATGCATGTGTAGGGTTAACATGCAAACTAGACAAAGAGGAGAACAAGTTTAAGACAAAAGAGTTTTGCTATATTAAGGCCACAATTTATAAGTTTATATCCATATATTAGGTTTATTTTCACACTCATGGAGATTGATGATGCACTTATAGAAGTGAATTAGTAAACCACTCTATTATACTACTAGGGCAACACTCTATCTGACTAAAAATCTAACATAATGATATATGATTTATTGACATGTGCTCAATAATATCATTATCAAAAGAAAGCTACTATCTATAGGGTGAGCTAGTAGATGGGTGTCTTGATTGAAGAAATGCGAAGAAGGCTACATTGATTCAAATGAATACATGGTTGGTAGGCCCCCTATCTATATTTGGTTTTGATGCTATATAAAGACAAAAGATGACCATGTTCTATGACATTTAGTTCTAAGGACCACCAACAAAACCAACATCTAAATTACATACCCACTAGGAATATCCCTTCCCTTAATTCTTTCTATAGAATATGCTTCTTTACCAACAAAAATACCCTTGATTTCTAAATGTAATTCTAATATTTATTTTAATTATCACTCCCAAATCATTGCTTACGTCTGGGCAAATATTAAAAGGAAATTAGCAGTGCCCACAAGACTTCATGATCACATAAAGTAGCCAACCTAAGAATAGATTAAAATCATGTACGGCAAACCTCAAAATCCATTTTATTTTCCACTAACTAAAGCAGTCTATTTTATCATAAGTAAGATTTTAAAATAGACAAATAAGGAATATTTTGATAAAAAAAAATATGTAAATGTGCTTCACTTGACACTTAACATCTCACAATTAAAGTGATATTGACATTCAATGAATGGGATGGAGACTCGTAAATTATAAAATGACCAAATTAGTAAGTGGAGCACACTTTAGGAAAAACAAAGCATAATTAGAAAGCAACTTTTAATAAAAAAATTAGATTTATCCATAACAAGACTAAGTGTCAAAAAGCTGGGGCTAAGTTTGGCATGAAAAAAATAAAAATGATAAGCACTGCCATAAACTGGGCAAGTGTCAGAAAAGTGTAAAAAATAGTTGCTGCCCTAACTTTTTATGCGCATAGAACGGGGCACCCGTCCGCGGATCATAATGTGATATATGACTGGCCTTAATTCCGTTTGTTTATTTGAATTTGCTGTCAGTTTTTTGTCTGAGAATAAATACCATGGATAACTTATTTTGTGTGAGCCAATTGAGGATTTGGCAACTTGTTTGCTAATTATAGGGCCACGATCTGCCCACCGTCCAAGACTCTAGGTTTGCCCACTTTGATTAATAATATGGAAAATGGTACGTAAGAGAGCATTTTGTGCTCTTGCAAGTAAGATATATTTGCACCTCACAGCTGCTGCTTCTTCATTCCCACCAGGATTTTCGTCTTCAAAGGCTTTGGCTGCTTCTAGTTTTGTTCCGATCAAATT
This sequence comes from Sequoia sempervirens, assembly GCA_007258455.2. Taxonomy (NCBI): domain Eukaryota; kingdom Viridiplantae; phylum Streptophyta; class Pinopsida; order Cupressales; family Cupressaceae; genus Sequoia; species Sequoia sempervirens. The sequence goes on along the minus strand of VDFB02066677.1, from coordinate 25,669 downwards.
TAGGAGCTTTCATTTGTTGTCAAGTATTCTATCATTGATCTATTCATTTTTAAGATCAATCCATCTTTGATTCGAGTACGATCTATTGGAATACATCATAGATGAGTTAGAATTTGAATCTAAGATCTTTCATTTGTTGTTCAAGTATTCTATCATTGATCTACTGGTTCTTTAAGATCAACCCGTCTTTGATTCGAGTGCGACTTATTGAATACATCGTAGATTAGTTGGGATTTGAATCTAGGATCTTTCATTTGTTGTCCGAGTGTTCTATCATTGATCTACTGGTTCTTTAAGAGCAGTCCATCTTTGATCTTAGTCGGACTTAGCAAAATACATCATAGATTAGTTGGGATTTGAATCTAGGATCTTTCTTTTGTTGTCGAGTGTTCTATCATTGATCTACTGGTTCTTTAAGAGCAGTCTATTTTTGATCTTAGTCGGACTTAGCAAAATACATCATAGATTAGTTGGGATTTGAATCTAGGATCTTTCTTTTGTTGTCCGAGTGTTCTATCATTGATCTACTGGTTCTTTAAGAGCAGTCTATTTTTTATCTTAGTGGGACTTAGCAAAATACATCATAGATTAGTTAGGATTCAAATCTAAGATCTTGCATTTGTTGTTCGAGTGTTTTATCATAGTCCATCTTTGATCCTTTAATCCATCATATTGGAATACAACAATGAGGATGGGACTGATATATGGGCTATTTTGTTTGATGTTTGTACTGGTTTCTAGCACGCCTGGTGATCTGTTTACGTGCCCTAATTGTGGGACGAGTTACGTTCCATACCCTTTGAGCACTGATGATAGTTGTGGCCACCCAAGTTATCGTATATTCTGCAACAATAATCAGCTTGAGTTTAGGTCACTTGGTGGTATATTCTATCCCATCATGAGCATTGAGCCCTGGTTTTACCGGATGATCATCCGACCTCCAGCTGTGGCAAGTGACTCATGCACCACTGTAGATTATAGCGTTGGAGGATTGTATCTTGATGAGAATCTGCCATTCAATATTTCAAATCGTAATACTGTTATGTTGTTGAACTGCTCGGAAAGGCTTTTGTTGTCTCCCCTCAACTGTACGTCGATCAGTTTGTGTCACCGGTTTGAAGACGAGATGGAAGAAGCCATGGCGTGCAAGGGTAAGCTTTGCTGCACCTACTTGAAGGACACTTCTTATACTTCTCATCGTATAAGAGTTCATGAGGGGGGATGCAGTGCTTTTACCAGTGTAGTCAACATTAATTCTCAGCTGCCTCCAATGGAATGGAACTATGGCATTGAAATACAGTGGATTCCTGCTTGATATTACAACGGATTGCTATAGCAGCCATGAAAATAAATGATTGTTATGCTGCAGAGAAGTGTGTAGGAACGTGTGAAATTGTTGTCTATGAGTCGGTATTTATAAAAGTATAGTGTCTGGTGATAATGAAGATTTAGCTTCTATTGTTTGTGTACAAGCTTCTTGGAGAGAAAAATCTTGTTATCACTATTCTCAAGGATAATAATAATCTCTTCAATTTACTAGTACTGGAATATGATTGGATTATAGTTTGGAGTTTTCGTTATGCTTGCTATATATTCATTATTAATGTTCACATGTTGGCAATCAGTTTTGTAATGATTTTTTTGGGTTTCTTTTATGCTTTTGTGTATTTTATAGTGGTAAACAACCTAAAACACTCAGTACTAAGAATTCCACTATCTTTGTATTTTTAGTTAATTATTTGAAATGATGTTCTCGTGTCTTATTCTTTTTTATTGTGTAATTTTTTTATAGTTAAATGTTTTGGTCAAGCATAAAAAAAGAATTATTTGTTTCCTTGCATTAGCATCTTTATGTGCTTTTGTTATGTTTGCATGGTAATTTATTATCTTCAATTTCTTATCATTTATGCTAAAATTATCTAATGGTACAGTGACTAGTTATGTTAAACCATAACAATTGATTTGGGTAGTGGAAGTGATGTGGCTTGATGATCCAAGGTATTCCTTGTTCGATGGCAATTGATTTATCCATGGAAGTAGGGTGGCATTATCTACTAGTGGTTTTAGTGCTATGCAAGCTAAGGTGTTGGGTCATCATTGGTCTAGGTTGATGTGGTTGACTTACATTATTTTTTTGGCATGAGAATATTGTTGAGCTCTTTCTATCAATTGAGCTATGAGTCCTCTTCTTGTTGGTTACAACTCTATATTGCATTGTGTTTTATGCTAAAATATTTCCCATTAATGTACTAATATGTTCATTTATCATGTTTTTGGAAAGTTTGTCAATAAGAGGTGGTGAGTGACATGGTAGCATCCTATGGTAGTAGCTTGGTGGAGATCTATATAATTCATTAGTGTAGATTGATGCTCCTATGTTGTTTATATTACTAGTGTTGGCATGCATGAGCACACTTTGTGTATGTGCTTGTAGGTTATCTTAAAGGGTTCAAGGATTGTGTGTTCATGTGGAGGTATTGTGGAACATAGCATCAAAGAGGGATAAGATGGCTTGTGTTTGGCTAAATTAAAAATTGCAACATACTATTAAGAACCATGTGGTGGGATCAATGCCATGTAATATTAATATGGCCACTTTAATTTTATATCTTCACTAATATGTTAAAGGGAACGTTGTGTCACATTCCCATTAAAATAGTCAAATGACTAAAGGATGATGTGCTCATTTATGTTTACCTATTATTCCTTGTCTCAATGTGATTGCTACATGGCTAATTGAGGTGGAAACATTGAATCACATGGATTTATTTTATTGGTCTAGAAGATTGAATGGGAAATATGGCTAATAGGTTTGTTTGTGCATAATAGTTAATAGGTGAGTGCCACATGGATATAGCTAAAATATATCATGATATACTTGGTGGGCTCACTATCTACTTAGTGGAGTGTTCAATTATAAGTAAAAAGTGTATGATCATATACAATAAGTTGACATGTTCATTTCTTACTAGAAACAATAAAATAACCTTAGAGCTTGCATAAATTTTTATTTATTTATTTATTCCTATATCGTAGATTCAAAAGTAGTCAACTAAAGACATTCATCACAACTTCAAATGGTTTACCCAAAATATATTGGATACACAATATTAAAAAAAAAATGTAAATGAGGGTTTTATGCCACAATGAAGTAGTATAAAAATCAAAATGTTAGATAGATGGTGGAGAGCTTAATACTATCCTCAAAGCTCAATAAGGTACTATAGGATTGTGTTGTAATTAATTACATTGTAGACACATGTAATGTGCAATAACAATCATTTGAGCTATGTGTCATGTGTAGAAGAGTGTTGATGGGGTTTTGGATCTTTCTAGTAGTGATCAAAATTGCTTAAGAATCTCATTAAACATTTTTCTCTAAATTTTTTTGGGTTTGTTATTAAGCTAGTATTGCACTAAATATATTTTGATTGGAAAGGCTAGACGAATGAGTTAAATGATGAGAGAGGGTTATTCTATCCTACACTTTTTCTTTGTGATTTAGAGGGTGGTTCTATGGAGACCATATGATAATATGTGATGAATAGTGCAGGTCTCACTCAAATGAGTTCATCTAAAATTATATAAAGAATTAACACACTTATAAGAATTAAGACAAGTAACTTTGACTAACTTTTTTGAAACTCATTCAACTCTTGAAATATAATTATAGACCCAATTTTATTTTTCACTAACACAAATTACACCAATCTCAAAATTGAAATCTTAAGAGATCTCCAATTTGTAGAAGAAATCCTCCAAGGTGAAGCCAAATTTCACTAGGCAAAGATAAATAGTGATAACATACATAAACAATTTGTTGCAATAAAGAATACATAGGAGTTCTATATGACCTCCTACATTGTATATCTTTTGGTGGTCACCTTTCCATACAAAGGATTGGATTGTGTTGGTCATTTGAGAACAAAGAAAGGGCAGACTCTAGTCTATGATTGTTACCCGTAGCTTCAATATAGGAATTATAAGAAAGACTATAGATGCCAGGTCAATGATGCCTTTATAATGCACATTGTGAGGAGATTATCAAAGACTACCATAGAAGAATGTCTCATGGCATGAAGGCATTGGGCAAGAAATTTGGGTATTGGTTCATTTAGTTCCCTAAAATTACCTACATAAGGGTTGAGGGATTCTCAAGATTCCCATACCATTTACCTAGGTACCCCAATGATAGAATAATTTTATTGGAATTAACTTGGTAGTTGTAGACTTCCCATTCATTGCTACAAGACACACTATTTTGGGGTTCCCTACCCCATTTTTTTGGTCAAGGAGTATATTCCTTCCCTACTACCCCTTGTGCAGAAAATTCAGAAAAGGAACTCATAGAATATCTTGAAGTTGCACAAAGAGAGAGGAGGCTTGGATCCTCTATGAAAACTAAAAAAATAGGTTGGAAGGCAGTATGCCCATAGGCCACATATTGAATATTTATGGGCCAACAATGATGATGACCATGAGGTCAGAAGAAGGTAGTATATGAGAATGAAAGACAAATTTGTGAAGTCTATTAATTTGTTCCTGGGTCCCTGACCAAGTGGTGGAAGATGATAATTTTCTTGATGAAAGTTACAATTCTCTCACCAATGTATCATTTTTGATGGTTGACTAGACAGAGCTAGAGTTCAAGGACTTGGACATAGTCACTCGTCCAATAGAATAAAGAACTAAGAAGTGGTTGGATGACCAAGTGGCCCAATTGCAACAATAGGACATGGAGTTGACATACAAAGAATTAGAAGATGACCTTGATAGTGAGGCAGATAGTGGTGTTGTTGCGAGTTCTTCAGGTGAGGCTCCCAAGTCTCCACTTGTCACAAGATCAAAGAAAAGAAAGGATGCATTAGAACAATAGCCCAAGAAAAAATTATATACCAAGAAGGCTATCGAGGGGCAAAGACCACTTAAGAAGGCCAAGAAGACAAGAACATTTGTCTTTGATATTCCCACAATACAAGAGCCCTCTCCCCCAGAGGAAGAAGAGCAGTTGCAATCACCTCCACCTGTCACCTCTGCACTTCTAGCTGCCACTATGGTACCATCCCCTTTCACTCCTCAATCATTTCGTATATCAACACCACCCACCATGGACATATCTATCCACCTCACCTCAACTTCCCCGACCACTCCCATGGTTGTGGTGGACTCCTCATCATTCACCTCTTCTCCTCTATCATCTGCCTCACTTCTACCTCCATTACCAACTCTCTCTACCTTGCCACATTCTATGCCTACAACATTTATGACACCTATTGCCTTGCCTAAGACATTTGTCTCTTATCTACAAAATATGTAACCCCAATTTTTAGAGGTTATTTTGACTCCCCAAGCTAAATTGCTTATGGCTCAAATCACCTCTTCGCTACCTATCCCTCCACCTCCCACTAAGCCACCCAAGATGGAAGCCACTGTGAAAATATTTGAGGAGATGGAGAGACTAAGTGAGGAGTAGTTCAAAGAAACAACAAATATCACTAAGGAGCTCGAGGACTCAGATTGTGATGACTACTACAAACATGTCAAGGAGGGCCGAAGAATTGATCTAGATGAAGTGGATTTAGATGAAGATGAGCAACAAATTCCCAAGGATAGGGTTCAAATGAGTGGTTTTGACACCCACCATGATGTAGAAACCTTCTAGACCAAGAGCCTGAGGATGAACAAAATGAAAAACACAATGACAAAGAGGCGACTCCGGAGGAACACCACTCCAAGAAAGAAAGAACTAATGCAGAGATTGATGTGGAGAAAAGTTATGAACTCCTAGAGGATGGCCAAGATAAGGGTCTATAGAATGAAGAAGTTCCTCCAGAAGAAAAACAAGATAAAGAGGAGGAGGATATAGATAAGAACAATACTAAGCCAGATCAAGAGGCTAAGGTTGAGCATGAGGAAACCAAAAGGGAAACACAAGAAGAAAACATTGATGAGGGAAATGAATAATTCATAGAGCTTGACAAAGGAAAGGAAATAATGCAAGAGGAGGAGCTTTCAAGAGGTCAAGAGGAAGGGGATAATGAATTCAACATTACATCCCCTGACCATCAAACAAAAGTCCCCTCATGGTTGGAGCAATAGCTAAAAAGAAAAGCTCCAATGCTTTCAGACCCTAAGGCCCGCTTGGAGGCTATATTAGCTTGAACCCAAGTGAAGACATGAGAAAAGAAGAAACTGAAGGTCAGGTGTCACATCACAATAGATGCCTTGGGTTCTCATATATTGCAGGTTGCCACTCCAGCTACAAAAAAAGATGTAGGGAGCCTTCAGGCCAATGACTATCAAGTAACAACTATCAACTTAGTCCCTGCATTTAGAGCCCAAAAGATTGATGATTTTCAAGGGTTTGTTACCATAATTTTGCAACAAATGGATAAAAATCAATCCATGAAGGAAGAGTTGAAAGCACATGTGGTAGAATTGACTGCCTTCATACAACAATGGACCACAATCAAGGAGGAAGCCCCAATGGAATCACCGACACCTGCCTTGCTATCAAATGAGGAGATTAATAAAATGGAGAGAATGAAGAATTGGACCAAGTCCACATTAGAATGGTTCAAGAGGGTAATCAACATGGGTAATAAAGGTATCCTCTATGCAACCAAAATGTATAATCATTATTTGGTCCTACAAAAGTAAATTGAAAAAGAGGCAAACATGTAAATATTTCCTTGATCTTTATAAAATCACGTACCTAAACTGAACAGCATTCTTAAGCTCTCCATGGAGGTTTGGGAGAAGGAGTTGGCCTTGCCAAAAGAAGATCACTACCTGCCCAATACTTGGTTAATTAATCATGAATTCAAAAAGGAGGTCCTAGAGAAGTCCCTGATTGAATTGGATGCTATTCATGCCCATGTTGTTTCCTACCTAGCTAAGGGTGATGAGCTCTTAGAATTATTGATGGGATATAAGATGTCTACACAAGAATTGGATCGAGAGGTAGTGAAACATGAATTTCACAAGAGAATGGAACATGGAGCTGGTGACACCTTGTGAGCATGTTTTATTGATTTTTCCACACAGGCTTTCTTTGAATCAGAGCAAATGGTTAAAGCATGAGATACATGTGTCAGGAATTATGATGAAATGGTGGATGAATTCAAGAGGATTGCCTTCAAATCACTAAATCTGACTTCACCAAATGGGATAAGCTCTAGATCATTATAGGGAAGTTTGTCTATTATGCTTCATTACAAAAGGAAGCTGGAAATCCCATAATAGAAGACAAATACTTGTTGAAGTAGCTAAAGGACAAAATTAGCTATATGACAAAATAGGCTAAAGGAAAAAATAGGGAAAAAGACAAAGTGGCCTATTTTATATTGTAAATTTTGTACTCATATTGGGTGATGTGAAAACCCTAAGTTAGAATGAATCTGGGTCATTCATTGAAAGTTAAGCTTGTCCATTCATTCTACTTTTTTAAATCTATAAATAGGGGCATCATCTCATTTTCAAAGAGAGATGAGTTGCTATAAAAGATATTCTATAGCAATATATAAGAAACGCATTTGAAGTTGATGGTTTCTTGGTGTATTTCTCATTATGTGTGCATTATTCAACCTCCATATTTCATTTCAGTTAGCTTATTTATTGTTTAAGTTCATTTTCATCTTGTTAGTTCATGGACAAATTTAATGGTGATTGTATGTTACAATATTAGATGCACTTTCAACTCATACTTTTTGTAATTTATTGATGATAAATTGTTGTGTAAAGTTAGTTTGAGCTCCTTTATTTTTTGCACTTAAGTTCAAATGTTTATTCATGCTAAATAGGTGAATGCCATACTCTAAAAATCTATAAAGAATCTTAGAAGATTGCACTAGTTTGTTATACTGTAGATGGTTCTTGGTTAAGAAAAAAATGTTTGAGAAGTCTATCTACTGCAATATCTACCACTATTACTATTGTCCCATAGTTTTAGAGTTAGAACAACTTCTAAACCCTTAAAAAAAAATCTCTTTCTTTTAAATTTGAATTAAATATACATTTATAGCATCACCATACTACTGAATTTGATAGTCTTAAAACAAGTTTCAAACTAATGTCATAAAATTGTTGTTACTGTTCATCATTTCCAAAATTTTGAAACTTCATCACAAACCTGAAATTTCCAAGCCTTGTGAACCATAAAGGCCCCTTGTGATTAGCAACAAATCACACATCAATACTGAGCTATTTTTTCATAGTCATGACCTGACATCTGAGAGACCTTGGGATATTTTTTGCAACTTGTTTGCAGGGAATTATCCTTCAAGAGAGACATAAAATTTGTGTTGTGTCTATGTTAAGAAAGTGAAAAAACACCAATCAATAGAACTGGCACTAGAGGGAGGGCTATTGGATGAAGCTGGATTGAATTGTGTCATTCTCTCCACAAAGATTTTACAAAATAACCAGATTCACACCAGAAAAGGAGAATTTCAAGAACTAAAGACCCCTACCAAGGCTAGGAGAGCCAAGAAAGTGGAAGCTTCAACTTCAACACCACCCATTTTACCTCCATCCCCTCCATCTCCATCTTCTCCTTCCCTCCAACCAATTTTTTCTCCATTTACCACATCTAAAAAACTGTTACAGTCCCCATATCTCAACCACAAGTTGTTGCAACTTAGCCATTACCACCCCCACCTCCACAAATGGCTTGGTTGGGAAAAAATCCATCATTGTTTTCCTTTAATGACTACCATGATATGCAAAAGAATCTAGAAAATTTCTGCTCCAAGTTTCATGTGGACGATCCTCAGAGGATAACTAGAGAACACATCAAAATCTTCCAAACTGCCCTCAAAGATAGACAAATTGAACATGAAGATTTTGCTTGCAGACTCTTCTCATATTCTCTTAGCGAGGAATACTTTTACTAGTATATTCATCTACCCACAAGATCCATCACCTCTTAGAACCTCATGAAAAATACATTTCTACAAAAATTTAAAGTTCCAATCAGTCCCATAGATCTATCAATAATTTATGCATGTCCGATGTGAAGTCAATGAGCTAATCAACTCCTTCAACATTTCATCGAGCATACATGAGGTTGTACAGCCACCTTATGTGGTTGATGATGCTTCAACAAGGGCCTTGTACTACTCCACCTTGGATAATTTCACCTTTGCCTTGGTCAAATGAATGCATCAACCCTCTACAAGTTTGGTAGAGGCCTATGTAGAAGCAATTAAGGCCAACACTGATTTGGGACAACACTTGGATAGTCCATTACCTTTGTTGGGGCCTATTTCCAATCCTGGACAGATCCATAGGCGTAGTCATTCCATGGCCCATCAAATTCCATTGATGAATTAGGTTCCTTAGCTACCCATCATGCCACATACATGGTCTCCATTGAACTAGGCTCCACCTATACCTAGTTATCTACAAACTTCGAATTAGTAGACTTTCTCATAGCAGCATAACACCCCTTCATACCTGTAGAACTCTGAATATTTAGTTTTCCAATAGAACTTGTCTGCAGTACACCCCACTTTTCTCTAGAATTTTGTGCTAATGTAAAGAAATTTAAACATAGAGTGAATTGATGAATTGGTTGAACAAGTAAAGAAGTTGACCACTAAATTTACCCACTTGAGAAATCAGAACAATCAGTTACAATCTTCTCAAAGGAGCATTCAAGCTAGCTACCGTAGAGACAAATGTGATCTAGGTCCATCTTTAGGACAAAACTAGACAAAATTCTAGACAAAATTTTGAAAGAAGACAACCCCAAAGGCAGAATAGAACATGGAATACCAGACCCAACAATGGTGGGGTGCCCACACCACTTAATCACCCTAGTAGTGTAGATAAATCAACAAGTAGAGTATACTTGGGTGAGGCAACATTATTCAAATGGTGTAGAATCTATCAAACCAAGAGGCATTTTGAACTCAAATGTCCAAAATTTTGAACTACTGCTACAATCTTTCAAGTGGAGGTGCAAGATGTTGTTGATAGTTCAAGCTACCGAGAAACAGTGCCCTCATAGTCATATGATTTAGTCTTGGTGTTCAACCAGGTGCCCTTCCCTCATAGCAATAAGAACGGGCCTAAGAAAGAGGCTATAGAAAAGGGAGGCAAAGAAAATGAGGTATGTAATGAAAGAACTCTATCTCAAATGATTGATTCAATAGATAATGGGCCTACAGAGGAGGAAGAACAATGGTAGGGAGAGGTTCACATGTTCCACCAATGTTCAACCCCCTATAACTTGAGGAATAGACAAGTTGGTGGTCCATTCATGACTTTTATACCACCAAATAATTTTAATACCCCCTAATCCAAATGCTAGCAAGAACCCACCTTATCCTATGGTGCAGGAGCACCCATTTGATCACATGCCTCCATGAATCCATATTGAGTTATTTGTTTCATTTTTATGTTTTGAGATTTTAATAAGCCCAAGAGGCCACCTTTGTGGTGTTATAGGTCATAGGATGTTGTTCATTTCTCATATATTGTAAAAATTGTCAAAAGTGCAAAATTAGGTAGAGGAAATGTCATTAAGGTGTTTTTTCAACACACTAATCAAAAGGTGGTTGCAAATATTTGGTTTGGGTTTAAAATGTATAAATATACCCTCCAAAACTCGAATTGGGGGTTGGAGACATTATTTTTGAAGTTAAATGAATGGCAACCTCAAGTTTGGTATGCATTTTCTGATTTTTACATTGTTATCAGATTGAAGTTGTGATTTGTACGGCCTGGTATGGACTCAAACAATGGAGTATCATATATGGATGGAAATATCTCTATTTCTAGTTTCCAATTCTTTTTGTCTCATTTAATTTTATCAAGTTTTGTGGAAGATATGATTATTTTGGTGAGACTGCCTATTCTAACAACATTGTGCAGAATTTACAGTATAAAAAGTGTGATGGTACGGAATGTAAAGTCTATGTTTTGGATCTAAAACCAATTTTATTTTGTTTCCATATGAATATAATTTCATTTTCTTCAACTCTCATAAAAATTCATTAAGAATTGAATAAGTTATGAACATTTTTGTGAGGGCAGGTCTGAACCCTACCTAGGGTTTGCAGTTTTGGGAAAAATATAATAACTTTCATTTCAACCGTTGGATCTTCATAAGAATTTGAGGAAGAGTATATAACTATGCTTTATTCAATCTCACCAGAGGGATTGGCTTCATTAATTGTTTTGTAGAAGTTATTAATGACTGTTCATGGCAATAAATTGTGGGCTGCCATATTTATGTTTCCAATGTGATATACAATGCCTAATAACATGTGTCATATAAAGATTGTTTTGGATTATTATTGAAGGTTTGTGATGTGTTGTGAATCCTCATAGCTCTACATAAAATTGGTATCAGAGCCTAGAAAAGATATGGGCTGGTGAAGTTTTTTGGTTTTGTGTTGGTGTTTGTGGTTGTGTGTTGTACAGGTTGAGGAAGGAACCTGATTGCCTAGGTGTGGCAAAGTAAAGTGGAAGCAAGGAGAGACTTGCTTGTGGAGATGGATTTGTTGAGAAGATTGGAAAGATATTTGCAGGATGAGGATTCAAGAAAGAAGGAAAGAGAGGAAAAAGAGTTGAGAAAGAAGGAAAGAAAGAAAAGGATAAGGCAAGAGAAGATGGACAAAGAGATTGCTGAGTTGAAGGGAGAATTGAAAAGACTTGAAGAAGAGTTCCAAGAATCCATGATGAAGATGGAACAAATGATAAAACAAGATAAAAGTTGGCATTTGACATTGAAAAGGAAGATGGTTTGGCCTATAAAGAAAATTATGAAGAAACAAAGAAAACAAAAGAAGGCAGGAAATTCAGTCAAAGATGAAGAAGAAGATTTATGGGCACAATATGCAGCCATTGAAGAAGAATGGAATAGTAAGGTTGGTGATGGAAAAGTTAAACAAGAGGAAGAAGAACTCATCAAGGTAGAAGAAAACAAGGACATTGAGGTTGAAAGTGAATTGGTGTCAAGATTGGATAAGTTGGTTATGGGTGAAGAGGAATTTGAAGTACAAGAAGACAAGGAGGAGACCTCAAGGTCTCTATATTTTGTTTCTAATTTTTCCTTGGACTATGTATGTGCAGGTTATGAAGGACAAAGTGAAGTGTTTGATGATATGATAGAGTTTTGGGACTTCCAAGTTGCAGGGATGCTTGATAGAAGAAGGCATAAGAAGAACAAAAGGAAGAAAAGACAAAATTTGATTGAAAATACAAAGGACAAGGTGCAAAGTAACTGGAAGACTAGGAAGAAGATAATTCAAAGGGGCGTTGAATTCTTTTGCCCTCGGGAGTTTGGTGCAGGAGCACCCATTTGATCACATGCCTCCATGAATCCATATTGAGTTATTTGTTTCATTTTTATGTTTTGAGATTTTAATAAGCCCAAGAGGCCACCTTTGTGGTGTTATAGGTCATAGGATGTTGTTCATTTCTCATATATTGTAAAAATTGTCAAAAGTGCAAAATTAGGTAGAGGAAATGTCATTAAGGTGTTTTGTCAACACACTAATCAAAAGGTGGTTGCAAATAGTTGGTTTGGGTTGAAAATGTATAAATATACCCTCCAAAACTCGAATTGGGGGTTGGAGACATTATTTTTGAAGTTAAATGAATGGCAACCTCAAGTTTGGTATGCATTTTCTGATTTTTACATTGTTACTAGATTGAAGTTGTGATTTGTACGGCCTGGTATGGACTCAAACAATGGATTATCATATATGGATGGAAAGATCTATGTTTCTAGTTTCCAATTCTTTTTGTCTCATTGAATTTTATCAAGTTTTGTGGAAGATATGATTATTTTGGTGAGACTGCCTATTCTAACAACATTGTGCAGAATTTACAGTATAAAAAGTGTGATGGTACGGAATGTAAAGTCTATTTTTTGGATCTAAAACCAATTGTATTTTGTTTCCATATGAATCTACTTTCATTTTCTTCAACTCTCATCAAAATTCATTAAGAATTGAATAAGTTGTGAACATTTTTGTGAGGGCAGGTCTGAACCCTACCTAGGTTTTGCAGTTTTGGGAAAAATACAATAACTTTAATTTCAACCGTTGGATCTTCATAAGAATTTGAGGAAGAGTATATAACTATGCTTTCTTCAATATAACCAGAGGGATTGGATTCATTAATTGTTTTGTAGAAGTTATTAATGACTGTTCATGGCAATAAATTGTGGGCTGTCATATTTATGTTTCCAATGTGATATACAATGCCTAATAACATGTGTCATATAAAGATTGTTTTGGATTATTATTGAAGGTTTGTGATGTGTTGTGAATCCTCATAGCTCTACATCATCCTAGGGTGCTAGCTCAATACTTCAATAGGAATAGGTAGCCCGATCTTATCAATGGAATAGAACTATGGCATTGAAATATAGTGGATTCTTGCCTGATATTACAATGGATTGCTATAGCAACCATGAAAATAAATGATTGTTATAATGCTATAGAGAAGTGTGTAGAAACGTGTGAAATTGTGGTTTATGAGTCAGTGTTTATAAAATTATAGTGTCTAGTGATAATGAAGATTTAGCTTCTATTATTTGTGTACAAGCTTCTTGGAGAGAAAAATCTTGTTATCACTATTCTCAAGAATAATATTATCTCCTCCAATTTACTAGTAGTGGAATCTGATTGGATTATAGTTTAGAGTTTTTGTTATACTTTCCATATATTCATTATTAATGTTCACATGTTGGCAACCAGTATTGTAATGATTTTTTTGGGCTTCTTTTATGCTTTGTGTATTTTATAGTGGTAGACAATCTAAAACACTCTACTAAGAATTCCATTAGCTTGTATTTTTACTTAATTATTTGAAGTGATGTTCTTGTGTCTTATTCTTTTTTCTTGTATAATTTTTTTATAGTTTTAGTTTTGGTCAAGTATAAAAAAAAATTATTTGTTTCCTTGCATTAGCATCTTTATGTTCTTTTGTTATGTTTGAGTAGCAAGTTATTAACTTTAACTTCTTATCACTTATGCTAAAATTATCTAATGGTATAGTGACTAGTTATGTTAAACCATAACAATCAATTTGGGTAGTGGAAGTGATGTGGCTTGATGATCCAAGGTATTCCTTGTTCAATAACAATTGATTTATACATGGAAGTAGGGTGGCATTATCCACTATTGGTTTTAGTGATATGTAGGCTAACGTGTTGGGTCATCATTGATCTAGGTTGGTGTGGTTGACTCACATATTTTTTTTGGCATGAGAATATTGTTGAGATTTTTCTATCAATTGGGCTATGTCCTCTTCTTGTTGGTTACAACTCTATATTGGATAATGTTTTATGTTAAAATATTTCTCATTAATGCACTAATATGTTCATTTATCATGTTTTTGGAAAGTTTGTCAATAAGAGGTATTGAGTGACATGGTAGCATCCTATTGATGGTAGCTCGGTGGAGATCTCTATAATTCATTAGTGTAGATTGATGCTGCTATGTTGTTTATACTACTAGTGTTGGTATGTATGAGCACACTCTGTGTATGTGCTTGTAGGTTATCTTAAAGGGTGCAAGGATTGTGTAATCATCTAGAGGTACTACAAAACATAGCATCAAAGAGGGACAAGATGGCTTGTGTTTGGTCAAATTAAAAAATGTGATATACCATATTTAAGAACCATGTGGTGGGATCAATGGCATGTTATTTTAATATGGCCACTTTAATTTTATATCTTCACTAATATGTTAAAGGGTATGTTGTGTCACATTCTCATTAGAATAGTTGAATGATTGGGTATGTGTAGGATCATCATGGAAAAATAGGCCCTTAAGTGGCAAAAAAATCAGAAAAATTAGAATTAGGCAAATTGACGTAAAAATTTGAATAAGTTATCTATATTATTTCAAAAATATGTAAGAATAAAATATATAGAAAATTGAATGTAGTTTCTAAACTACTAGGTTTGTTTAAAAAAAAAATCTATTTGGTGAAAATTTGAAATTTCAATGTAGCAGTACTTAAATTTCAGGGAGAAAATAAGAAGTAGGTGTCTGTCTGACCACCCTAACCACAATAAAATGATAATATTTTTTTATAATATTTTAGATATAAGCAGAGGACTCATGTACCGATGTGACATATTTTTATAATTTTTCCCAAGTAAATAATTAATTATGATTTTTTATTACAACTTTTAAAAATATAAAAAACTTGTATGTCTAACCACCTTAACTTGGTCAAAACTTCATGAAATTCATTTTTTTTATTTTTAATCCTATAGTATGCAAGCATAGAATGTGATGCATGTTTTGATTCAAAAAATGTGATAATCGTTTGAAAACTATAGATTTTTTTCAATCAACCTATCAATCAGACTTTAGTCAATTTGAATAGAAAATGAATAATAATTACTTATTAAATTCAAATTAAACATAATTTATATTGGTGGAAAGTTGAGAATCTCTTTTAAAAATCCTTTTCGTTTCAACAATTTTGGGTAAAAAAAAGTTGTCAACCACATACCCACCATATTGCTATTTTTTGGCCCATCATGACCCTGCACATACCCAACTAAAGGATGATGAACTCATTTATGTTTATCTATTATTCCTTTTCTCAATGTGATTGCTATGGCTAATTGAGGTGGAAACATGGAATCACATGGATTTATTTTATTGGTCTTGACGATTGATCGGAAATATGGCTAATAGGTTTCTTTGTGCATAATAGTGAATAGGTGAGTGCCACATGGATATATCTAAAATATATCATGACATACTTGGTGAGATCACTATCTACTTAGTGGAGTGTTCAGTTATAAGTAAAAAGTGTATAATCATATAAACTAAGTTGACATGTTCATTTCTTACTAGAAACAATAAAATTTCCTTATAGCTTGCATGATTTTTCATCTATTTTATTGATTCCTATATCATAGATTCAAAAGTAGTCAACTAAAGCCATTCATCACAACTTCAAATGGTTTATCAAAACTAGATTGGATACACAATATTAAAAAAAAATCATAATATATAAATGAGGGATTAATGCCACAAAGGAGTAGTATAAAAATCGAAGTGTTGGATAGACGATAGAGAGTTTAATACTATCCTCAAAGCTCAATAAGGTAATTATAGGCTTATGTGTTGTAATTAGTGACATGGTAGACAAATATAAGGTGCAATAACAATCATTTTAGCTATGTTTCATGTGTAGAAGAGTGTTAGTCCCAAGTGTTGGATCTTTCTAGTAGTGATCAAAATTGCTTAAGAATCTCATTAAAAAAATTTCTCTAAAGTTTTTGGGGTTTGTTATTAACAATCTAGTAACACACTAAATATCTTTGATTAGAAAGGTTGGGTGAATGAGTTAAATGATGAAAGAGGGTTATTATATCCTACACTTTAATTTTTATTGTGATTTAGAGGGTGGTTCTATGGATTTAACCATGTGATAATATGGGATGAATAGTGTATGTGCCACTCAAATGAGTTCATCTAAAATTATATAAAGAATTAACACACTCACAATAATTAAGACAAGTAACTTTGACTAATTTTTTTGAAACTCATTTAACTCTTGAAATAGAATTATAGATCCAATTTTATTTTTTACTAATACAAATTACACCAATTTTAAAATTGAAATCTCAAGAGATCCCCAATTTATAGAAATGCTAACATCTACTATTGGGTGAATAGAGACATTTAAAGTAAAAATATAAAATGAGAATTTCCTTTGCATATCTAAATAAATAGTGAATGAAGAAAGAAGGATAAATTGAAATTTATGATGTTTTTCATACTTTTTTGTGTAATGTGTGCATGTATGTGTTTAGAGAAATTACAAATAAGTGCCTTATATCTTGTTGCAAAATTCATTAATGAATTATGTACAAAAATAAAATATGATCCCTATGATTTTAAAAGGACATAATAATCTAAGGTTTTGTCACAAACCTTAAATCCTCAAATCCATATTTATTTACTAATATACAAATAGCTTTATTTTTCCTTAATGAATTTTTATTATCCCATATATTGTTAAGAAACAAGGCGAAAATACTATGACGTATTTTAAAGAATTGATCCTCAACCAAAGGTCACATTAGATCTTAACAAGGTATAGTAATGGTGATAGCATGTTGTCTCAACATTTGAAATTGTTGAGAGAGAAGATATTCTAGATGCATCCATGGCGGTAGATACCAATAGGGTCAAGTAGGACCAAAGTACAAAAGGTTGTGAACGCCGAATAGAGCCTCCTCAATCCATAAAATGTTTTGACATAGCATTTGCATTATATTTTAATGCTTTTCATTAATGTAACAAGAGCTGCAGTGTAGCGTAGTTCCTGCCAAGTGTTGGCAGGGTAGCATTGGGAAACTACAGATTGGAGGAGCTTGCAAGGTAGTTTTGAGAAAGTGGGGATTGTTATAGAGAATTCAATAGATCATATCTAACTCTTTGGTGAGCAATGATAACTCTTTGTAGTAGGTATCTTAGCATTTACACAACCCAAACATTGTAGAGTGGCTAGTTCAGATGGATGGACATTGCAAACTGCAACCTTTTTGTCATTCTGGATACAATACCTGTAATAGTACATACCTTTTTGTTAAATGCTGCTTCTTGCACAATAAGTCAGTTATGCATAGAAGTAGCCATACTTCAAATAGAAACAATGATTAGTTTGTTGAGTTAAAAAAGAAATCAAGGAAACAAAAGCAAGTTTTCATATCATTAAAAAGAAATAAACCGGTCAAAATTAATATAAAATATCAGAAGACTAATAGAAGCCTACATATTGTTTTTTGTTGATTGTAATTGAGAATCAGCTCTAATTCTCAAATTTTGACTTAATGCAGCCAAATTTACACCATATTTGTATTTTTTAGGTAATAAAGAGAAAAGTATCATTAAAGCAAGTAAAGTGTATCTGTTTCCTTAAATTCGGCAAGAATTTCAAGCAAATAAAAGAATTGATGTTGATACGTAAACTAACATAAAGTTTAAAAACTGTGGCAGACACTGGTACTACCATTCATAAAAAAATATGTTGTTTCTAAAAATAGGAGATCTCATCCAGATATCAAGAGTAGAGGTGGATTAATTCAATACCCTCAATTACATAAAATCTAATTGTACATGCATTATAGAGTGTAAATCACAACCATAGAGATCTACTACATGATAGAAAGCTTGAACTTTGATATATCTGAAGTGCGGATAGTTATTTTATTGAAGGTAATGTAATACATCCTATTCACGGATCATCAAATTCTAGGCATGGACAATTTTGCACTATAATTCTAAGGATTTTTTTTATAGAGTGGAGAATTTTAAGGATAACTAAATAACCTGATGTACACAGACAAAATTGATTATTGAAAATAGTGAGGATTTAAGAATATTTACAATGCAATTCTCAATACATATCTTGGTTCAATCAATCATGTTTACATGTTGAAAACTTGAAATACACCAAGCTTCATGACATACAATTTGATAATAGACAAAAGGATGCAGTGAGAAAAAATCTTTTAAAACCTTAATAATGGGATAATTCATGCTAAGAATGAGGCAGATAAATTATTCAAACAAATACAAGAAATGTAAACTCAGTCTACAATTAACACCTAACATTTGTGGGGCAATATTAACTTGGGACAGTTCCCCTCAGCCTTAGTTTTTCTTTTTGGCTCTGCATAGCTATGAAAATGTGTATGGAGTGCCTTTTTCATTGATTTGGGAATCCTCTTCAGTCAGTTGCAAGTTCACTTTTTGTTAATATTAATCTCAAGTTTTAGAGCAGTGAATTTCTATCTTCAAAAATAACAAATTTAATTCTTTTCTACATTTTTTTTGGTCACCAGCTTGATGATCCTAGTATTTGAAGTTTTCAGTTCTCTAAAAATGCTTGAATCTACCTAGTATTTTGGAATTACATTGTCAATAGCAATAGCAAGTTGGTGCCATGGTAAGGCTGATATGCAAGCACATAGTTGTTGGCTAAGGAAAAAGCTGCTTTCATTAGTATGATGAAAACTGTAGAGCAGCAGTTGTATAATTCTTATAAAATGTTCAATGACTTGTTGCCCCTTGCTAGTGTGTTTACATGCATTTACAATTGCTATCTAGCTAAATACACCCATGAAAAACATGGCATAGCAATGTCTTTCATACGCTAGCAACTGAAGGAATTCACTGGAATAAAGTTCTAAGGGCATTAAGATAATTGCAGCAACCAAAGTAGCAAAACCTCAGACTAGATGATTTCAAAATACTATACTTTTCATTTCAAGAAATGTCAAAGAATCCTAACAGAACATCGTCATAATTTACACTAAGTAACAAAGAAACTTGGAACTATGACAATACATAATACCCCAGCAGAGCATATGTAGGCCCTAAAGCATTGCAGGGAATGATGGGCATCGAAGTTCTACAAACAAATAACAACTCATCATACCAAACCTGCTGAATACATTGGATTGTCAAGAAATAAGAATAATTATATCATAACTGCTATTCACCAGAGTAGTTTGTTGGCACTCAAAAATACTGCAAATAATCAAAATAGGTCAACAGAGGAAAATGGCCAAATGCAATAAAAAATACTTTAGAAGCAACTTCTCGTCTCTGTCCATTTCCTGATTGTCAATCAAGACAAATCAATTTATTTTTGTCATTGATAGCTTTTAGTTAATAGTAGTATAAGAAATTGAGAAAATGAATAACAACCACAAAAAACTCTTTACACAGTTTTTTTGCCAAATTTCCCATAATATGCATGGATAGTGGAGATGTAAGATGTAAAAAAAGAACTATTACTAAATTAGGAAAAAATCAATTAAACCTAAGATGTAGAAAAAATAGCTATTCAAATAAAACAACCACCCTTCCAAATCTCAACCATCCCAAACAAACCCACATTCTGACCTATCAGAACAACTCCCTAGCTAAAACTACAATTTCAAAACATATTCTTTATTCAATTGTCTTTCACATGGTTTGCAATTAGTTCCATAAAAATCATCCCTAGTCCTTGAATTGAAGAATCCCATAAAATGTAAAATTATATAGCAACTATGTAGATATGATCTAAAGCAAACTAAGCTGGCCAATAAATAACCATGACACACTACTGATGGGCTAGAGTGTGATAGAGGTGGATAAAAAGTTAAGATTGATATTTGATGCTTGCATAGCCATATTATCTTGATCGCACTCTTAGATCTCCATAGAAATATGAATTCACAAACCTTGTAATTGGCATTCTAAAACTGACCTTGCTTCCTCCATGAACAGGATCTTGAGAAAATTATGATGTAGTTTATATTTGCTCAAAAGAGCAAATGGAAATAACAAATCATAGATGGCCCTACAATCTGCAGTCTCATCTGTTATGCTTCAATAGAATTACTTAACCAAGAAATTGACTAATAAAGCGAAAGCAAAGATTAGTGCTACCATATTTTTTCTTACAACACACAAGTTATGTTGAAGAGATTTTGGAGAAAAATTGTGTAGTAGATGAAAAAGTTTGCTCCACAGTCTCTTTCCAAAAGCTTAACTTCACTAATATGGACTGTGAAAGCGTAATGCTCCTAACATACAACTTATTTATTGGGAAGAGAAAAAATACTCAAGATGTCCAAAATAACAGGCAATCTGCATATAATTACAATCCTTTCAAATGGTTCAACTCAAATGTTCTCCATCTGATTGTATGCCATAACAATCCTTACCTCTAGAACTACTAAAAGAAACTTGCAAGCCAAGATGTAAAGCCGGAAACTCAGGTAACAGTACTGTTGCTCTAAGTCATGTTGAGATTTAGATGATGTCTGTACCAAGAAAAATAAGAAACAGTAACTTATTATCATTATCATTTTGCTGAAAGAAAATCTAATACACAGGCACAACCAAAATTAATTTTCCTAAAACAAAAAGCTAGGTTGTAAATGCTAAGTGTGTATTAAGACTCCAAGAAGCTCTTAGAAAATAGAAATAGCAATTAATTCCTCAATAATCTTCCATTAAGTACAATTGGAACTAATTCCCATCAGTACAGATTTCCAGTGCAAAATAGAAAGTACAAAAAAATATTTTAGTGAAGTAAACTATATATCAATCTACCTGATCATGCAAAGTTGTTCCTCATTCTAAATGTCCTCAACCTGAAAGTTGGTCTGATCCCTGTGTGAATTGCTACTGAGACTATGGTGTAACGATGAACCGTTGATGTAGTGGAACAGGTGAAGCCACTGTTGAAAAGTAAAATAAACCACTCAAACTTTCCATGTTTGAAGAAACTGCAAGATAGAAAATAACTCGGGGAAACTCACATAGTAAGAAGCACAATATGTATTGCTAATTCTACCTACTGAAGGAAATGGTCCATGAATTGTTGCCACAAGACTAGCTCTTGGAGATGCAAATTGTAGAATGTGAGGCCCTAGTACTCCATAACCTTGTAAAGTAGGATAGCTAGGTCTAGTATGGAAAGGTTGGCCAATGTGTACATAAGGATATACTGTTGGATTTATGGTCCCATATCATGTCAGTATCCACTTCCATATTTACATGACCGCCGCCCTGTTTACTACCTCAAATATATTTTCATAATTTTTAGTTGCTTCTAGTTTTGTTTATTATGAAGAGAACACCTTGTTTTAGGCACTGCCATTTTTCTCATCTAGAACATCCTGTTTGTTTATATAAACTATTTGTATCAGATTTAATGATTAACTAATTAATCAATTGCTGCAACAATTTATAGGTGTCCTCTATTTTGCTCTGTTTCTGTATCAATTTATGTTATGTGAACTATTTATCAATCAAGTTTTGTGTTGTTCTGCTATGCCCTGTTTTGTGCTTTGAAAAAACCAACATTTTGTATTAGAGTTCAAAACCTCATTTGTTGTGTAGGCATGTAGTTTTTCTGGCAGGAGAAAAATCAAAAAAATTTAATAGTACTAACAAGTGGTTTTGTGGTTTGTGGTTTTCCTATCAGCACTAGCAGAGTTGAATTTAGCAGCTGAAACTCAAAATTTGTGAAAAGTAGAATACTCAATTTTAGAGCATTGTGTTTTCAACATAAGAAAGAGCTATGAGTTTGTTTGAAGATCAACTAAGAAAATTCATGCACTCAGAATGGAGTTACTCTACTCTCTAGTATCAAGCTATGGCTAAAATCAATAGTAGTTTGAACCTATCTCTGTTGATATTACAATGGAAAAAAACAAACACCAAGAAAGATTGAAAGAAGCTAACATTCTCAAGGCACAAATGATAAAATTAGAAATATATGAAAATTAGATCACATGAATGGCATGTCATCAAATAAGCAATCCACTTTCCAACATATGCCAAGGAAGGAGACGAAAAGGTAATGCTATACAAAGAAAATAAGTACAATGAGCACTCTGCAGTATTCTAGTGCAAGAAAATGACCATATGAAGTAAACTAGAAGAGGCTAAGACATGAACACTAGTAGTCAAAGAACTGTTGGAAAGCGGAAGGAGTTGTTTAAGAAGTGAGATTCAAATAATATAACAAAGTGAATGATACAATAAACTATCAAATATAATAATCAATCTTTCTAAATTCTATTTGATTAGTTCCCAGTAATTGATTTTTTTTCTACTGCCTTGTTAGCAAGAGTGTCTACTAGGAAATTTGCTACACAATTTCTTCCACATGCAAACCAACGACTGCTAAGTTACACTGACTTATGAAATCTTTAGTTTTGTGGATGATGCGCAACATTTTCTCTTCTCCCGCGTGGTCCAGACTTAACTTTTTAGGTCATAAATGTTATATTAGTTTGAATGATCACATAAGATGGAATTAGATCCAAGGGCATTTATGGTTTTCAAGCACATTGTTCTTTAAATTTTGCTTAAGTCAAAGATAGTTCAAGGGTTAAGGCCAGTGGTTGTTAGGGATGTTCTCTTATTTTGCTGTTCTATACCACCTAGGTGTCTCGAAGAGAGAAATATTCAAGAAGGATTGTTCACACCGTTGAGTGAGAAGTCCCCTATCTATAATCGATCCCTGATCACATAAGATGGAATCATATTCAATGCATTTGAGGTTTTCAAGCGTTTAGTTTTTCTTTGTTGTCCTTAATTTTAAAATTTTGTGATTTTAAGCTAGAGTGGCTCAGGGCTCAAATGCTAAACCAATCATGACACTCACATCCAAGCTTTGCCCACAAGATAAGTGTTGTCTTCACATAATGATTTGTCCTGCCCAGATGAGCAAGAAATCATTCAAGAGGGTAATTTTTTTCTTTCATTATTTGTGGAGCTAAATCTACAGGGAGTTTAGGTGGCTTGATAGCAAAATGTTAGCACAAACCCATGTCGATTATGAGTTTCTTGCACTGAGTTTTTTTTTGTTGTGTTCTTTCTTACATTGAGAGTTACTGCATTGAAGACAACAAAGCCTAAAGTAACGTAGTTGTATAGAGGGTAGCACACAATCACAAATAAGAGCTATACAATGGATCTCTTTTAGAAGGCAATTTATTTCCAATGATGCCAAATCCTGTAACAACACAGGGTTTCTGTACACATGCAGATAGGGTTGATGTGCATAGTGGGTATACCCTGTGTATAGTCTTGCAAACCTGAGGCCGTTGCAGTGTGAAAATAATACAAAAATTTTTTGTTTAAGGAAGCAATAATTGTATCAACATGGAATTGATCAGGGAATAATACCAGAGTGCATATAATACAAAACTTTTCTGTTCAAGGAAGCAATTATGTATTAAAATGCAAGCACAGAGCACATATACAATGAGTTTCTCTAGTTTCAAAGTTCATATATGAAATACTGCTTAAACCCTAACCTTGGAAATGGAATGATAATGTTTCTCACCTATATGTAAACATTAACTACAAATAACAAACTGTATTGCACAGAAAACAAAGAAAATATATAATTGAATGGAAGGATAGTACAATTGATTGTTTTGAAAACTTCCTATCATGTAGTCTCCATTGCAAGAGAGATGAAACCCTGGAGTATACAACAAGATATGAACAAATACTGACCTTGTTTACTTTTGTTTCCATGATTTTCTCCCAGCCAACTTGCAACAGAATGTAACAAGCAACAACCGAAGGAAGGGAGACAGATGGAAAGCTAAGCTAAAAAGGGGAACTAAAGCCATCTATCCCTACGTGGATGCAGGTATGTTTGCAAAATATGGAAGGATAGACAACACACCTGAACTGCTTTACAAATGCCTGACCACGTCTCTTACTGTAATTGCCAGCTGTTCAACCCATCTGACAATGTACAGAAGCATCCTTGGAAAATCATGCGGTCTCTTGCCTGGGTAGCTGCAACTACACCTGCCCTCCATCTGTAGCTCCAATCACAAGCAGCCAAAGCACTCTCCATGAAAATTTTGGTTAAAAAGTTTGCAACTTGCCTATTAGGCCAGGCCAAAATAAATCTGCAGAAAGAAATTGCAATGACTCGATTGGCTAAATCAAGACAGATTAATCACTGTTTAAACTTTGCAGCCTCCACTATAGTTCGTCGGCAGGAACTAATAATTACCTTGTAACTATCACATGTTTAAAATTCATGTTAAACTTGTATCAATGAATGTAAATATATGTTTGTGATTCAAGGATTACTCAAATTTTTCAATATATGATGTTATGATTGTATTTTTTTAATTTACCAACTATATATTTAAGGTCAGGGTTATCATAGAATTGAAAGAATGAAATTTCATTTTTATGGTTAAGAATAAATTTGATCCCTAAATTTAGTTTCTATAAGTCTATAAAATATGATAAGGGTTAATTAATGGTTTGAAGTATAATATTTAAGGAGGGTTTATTGTAAATATCTTAAACCTGGTTAAAAGGGAAACCCTAGTCAAGTCCCTAGAAATTTTCATGAGTTAAAGAAGAGGTATTAAAATATTTAGGTCTTATAAAGGCCTGAATGTTATTTAAATATATTAAAAATCCATAATTTATATTAAATATAAGCAATGAAATTACAATGGTATCAAAGCATATCACTTAAAACATATATTTGTAGGGGACTTAAGGAATATTAGCATTAATATCCATAAGGGACATTATAGTGGTATGGGAGTTTATTTTATTATTATCCCATTCCTTCGAATGATAATAATTAAAGTAATAATTAAAGTAGAGGGATTTTATGCATCTCAATGACAGAGAAACTAAGTATTATAGGAGGGAGAATAGAAAATAGGATGACTCCAAAATAGGGTGAGGATAGAATATTACGGTAGACAAGGAAAAATCCACTATTGTAGGCAAGATTATGAGGTTTAGGTGGAGATAAAGTTTGACATAATGTTGGAAATTTTGGTACAAAGGCTACACAAAATAGATAATAATATGAATGTAGGCATGGGATGGAATGGAGAAGGTAACTCTTCAAAGCTGAATAACCATAATGTTTCTCCAAAAAAAATAGAGGACCATCCTCATCTCAACTACAATATCTTTCCAACCTACCTTTATTTATAAGGAGGAAGAGGCCCCAAAATTCATAGCCCATAATATAATAATTGATGATATCACAACTTTCTATGTTGTGTATAAAACACTACCAAAGGAAATTTAAGTTGAGATATCCCTTAAAAAAAATATAGCAAGAATGGCCCCAAAATTGAATTGAGAGAACAAAACCCACATAG
>VDFB02066676.1:95079-157253 GCA_007258455.2 Sequoia sempervirens | reverse complement strand
ATATCCACTAAATGTAAACCATAAAGAGAGATCCACGAAAAAATTTATATATATATATATATAAATATATGTATATATCTACACATATATACATATATATATACACATATATATACATATTAAAATATACCCAACATAGCCTAAGACACAAAACAATAATCAACAATACCTAATGTAACCAAACATAAAATCAACAACATTAATTATTTTATTTTGTTCCAACCATAACCAGAAAACGAAAGCCATAAATTTTAATATATATCCACTAAATGTAAACCATAAAGAGAGATCCACGAAAAAATTTATATATATATATATATAAATATATGTATATATCTACACATATATACATATATATATACACATATATATACATATTAAAATATACCCAACATAGCCTAAGACACAAAACAATAATCAACAATACCTAATGTAACCAAACATAAAATCAACAACATTAATTATTTTATTCTGTTCCAACCATAACCAAAAAACGAAAGCCATAAATTTTATTCTGGTCAAGGATTTTTCCTCGTTGCCAACATATCCACTAAATGCAAGCCATAAAGAGAGACCCACGGAAAATTAATATATATATATATATATAAATATATGTATATATCTGCACATATATACACACACATATATATACACATATATATACATATTAAAATATACCCAACATAGCCTAAGGCACAAAACAATAATCAATAATACCTAATGTAACCAAACATAGACTCAACAACATTAATTATTTTATTTTGTTCCAACCATAACCAGAAAATGAAAGCAATAAATCAAACAACATTGGTTTCAATAGCCACCCAGATCCATAAAG
The DNA here is from genome assembly GCA_007258455.2 of Sequoia sempervirens. Lineage (NCBI taxonomy): Eukaryota > Viridiplantae > Streptophyta > Pinopsida > Cupressales > Cupressaceae > Sequoia > Sequoia sempervirens. Next base: position 156,415 of record VDFB02066676.1, on the reverse strand, counting down.
CAATAATATAGCCTGGGCTATACAATAAGAATCGACTAAAACTCCATAACCTTAACAATTTTAATCTTACCTATATATATTCATATTAAAATATACACAATATAGCCTAAGGCAGACAACAATAATCAATAATACCTAATGTAACCAAACATAGTTCATCAACATAATTAATTATTTTATTATGTTCCAACCATAACCAGAATATGAAAGCCATAAATCAAACAACATTACTTTCAACAGCCACCCACATGCAGAAAGCCACAATATAGCCTGAGCTATACAATAAGAATTGACCAAAACTCCATAACCCTAACAATTTTAATGTTACATATATATATATATATTAATATTAAAATATACCCAATATAGCCTAAGGTAGAGAACAATAATCAATAATACCTAATGTAACCAAACATAGAATCAACAACATTAATTATTTTATTTTGTTCCAACCATAACTAGAAAATGAAAGCCATAAATCAAACAACATTACTTTCTACAACCACCCACATGCAAAAAGCCACAATATAGGCCGAGCTATACAATAACAATCGACAAAAACTCCATATCCTCTACAATTTTATTCCATTGCAAACATAGCCACAAAATGCAAACATTAAACAAAAACCCTACGGAAATTGACAGTAACAAACCCATACAAAAAACACTCCTTTCTCAACACAATCTCCCCGAAAATTGAAAAAATACAGCCTTTTCAACAACACCTTCTCCAAAATGAAACAATATAGCTTAAGCAACACAACTACAATCGACAATGCCCAATGGAAGCTAACACAAAGCAGATACGATTGACTATTTTATTCCATTGCAACCATAACCACAAACCAGAAGCCATAAACCAAACAACCTAGTGTAACCAAACATAGAATCAACAACATTAATTATTTTATTCTGTTCCAACCATAACCAGAAAACAAAAGCCATAAATCAAACAACATTGGTTTCAACAACCACCCAGATCCAGAAAGCAACAATATAGCCTGGGCTTTATAATAAGAATCGACCAAAACTCCATAACCTTAACAATTTTAATCTTACCTATATATATTCATATTAAAATATATGCAATATAGCCTAAGGTAGACAACAATAGTCAATAATACCTAATGTAACCAAACATAGAATCAACAACATTAATTATTTTATTCTGTTCCAACCATAACCAGAATACGAAAGCCATAAATCAAACAACATTACTTTCAACAACCACCCACATGTAGAGAGCCACAATATAGCCTGAGCTATACAATAAGAATCAACCAAAAATCCATAACCTTAACAATTTTAATGTTACATATATATATTGATATTAAAATATACCCAATATAGCCTAAGGAAAACAACAATAATCAATAATACCTAATGTAACCAAACATAGAATCAACAACATTAATTATTTTATTTTGTTCCAACCATATCTAGAAAATGAAAGCTATAAATCAAACAACATTACTTTCTATAGCCACCCAAATGCAGAAAGCCATAATATAGGGTGAGCTATACAATAACAAAAAATCACAGTATCAAATCCATGCAAAACCATGCACATAGAAAGCGAACCATAAATCAGATAAGGTATTTGAAACAATCAATAGTACCTTATAGAAAATCAAGCAATATAACCTTCAACCACAAATCAAACAATATCGCCAAGGGTTTCTTCCACGTGCACTTCTTCCCACTTGCTTCAAACACACATCTTCTCGCCAACTTTCCTGCACAAAAATAGGCAAAATATTATCATAGGCGACACTTTTCTTTTACATTTCCAACCATCTGCCCTTGCAAAAAACAAAAAATAACCTCCACACACCTTTGCAGAAGTTGCACAAAGCTTAATCTAGCTTGCACCCTCACATAAGCTTACCCTCGTCACTCACGACTCTCATATCAGGTATAGCAACATAACGACACCAGACAATGCCTCATTGAAAATTTTCCAAACATTCGTTTTGTTTCCCGAGGCGTTAAGGGAAGCTGTTATTACGATGATCCCCAATACATGCAAAGCATACTGTAACAATTAATGTTAATGTGAACCAACGTTTAATTTCCGTAGCCCCCTCTATCCATGCGGCCCGACAAATGCCACCCTATTCCCAAAGCAGCCAACAACTGCCTTTGCCACCTTTTTTGCGATTATTGGAAGGCCAAAAATTCGAGAGGCTGACAAAAATTCCAACCGAAGTTATAACCCACCCGCCACCTTTTCCTCGGTCGCCGAAAGCCTAAAAAATGACGAGGCTGACGAAAATTTTGAGCAAAGTTAACACAAATAGCCTATCGGCTAAAAATGTAATTTAGGGAATTTTCTTGAACTTGTTGTCCCACATTGTGAAATCCACCCTAATTTTGTGCTCTCATACTACACAGCTCTTCATGTTGTCACATTCCTATTCTTCTTCTTGTGCAATATTATTTTCATATCTTCCCTACTCATTGGTATCTTTGTTGGACCTCAATAGTATATATGTGGTAACTCAAAACTTCCTATGTGCACTCTTAAAAAATTACATATTGATATGGAGACCTTTGTAGCATGCATGTTGGGAGTTATATTTCCTAATCCTTATAACTAATTTGAGCTTCAAGTTTAATTAATGGTAGTTAGGTCTGAATTGTACAAGCTTTTTGTCTTCATCCTTGTGATTTTATTGTATTTGAACAATAACTTTTGTGGATAGTGAAAAAGCTATGACTATGTGTTAATTGGAAATTGATAGATGAGATGATGAAAATGGTATTGGTGGTTTCCTTTGAATCTTTGTCCGTGTTAAATATTATGTTGGTTTGGACAAGATGGAATTGATCATGTGGCCCATTGAATTTTTATGTGTATCATAAGATTAGATCTTAAACAATCTTTGAAAAAATTATAAATACAATTTAATCTAAAAAACAAAACTCTTATCTATTTAACCTAATCTTAAATCAAATAATAGAAAATCAACTTTCAATAATAAATTTAAAATTATGATCTATAAATATACTAAATAAATTAAATTAAATAATATTAAAAAAAATATAAATTTAAAATAATACAAAATTATAAATTTAGAATTTTAATAACAACTTCCAAGCTCCCCAACCCTTCCCTATATTAATTAAGTTATTAGATTTTTTTCATAAAATGATATAAGTCATAAATTTAAAATAATACATTTTTTCATAAAATGATATAAGTTATAAATTTAAAATAATACAAAATTTAAAATTTAAAATTATAATAGACAACTTTCTCCATATATTAATTAAGTTATTCTATTTTTAGAAGCTAGTGGCAATAGGAAATTTTGATCAGTCATATATAGAGATAAAAATGGAAACAACAATGCACCGGTCTCAAACACATTTTAACTTCAGTCAACAACATTTTAACTGATGTTATGGGAAGCCTTGGATAGCCATGTGTACAATGTTAATGTAGGTACACAAACAGTGAACTCGAAGAAGCAAATATAATTGAGAAATGAAATTCACATCTTCTACTAGTTTATTTATCTTATTAAATAATTTATATAAATTAAGTCGAGATTATCATTTTACAAATAAGATAGATAAGCTAGTATATATATAAATCAACAATCTATATTTCAACAAAAAATATTCTGATGATATTTATGAATGGTACACAATATAAGATAGAGTGTTTTTGGAAAAAAATAAAAGAAAACTATATTACCCATACAAATTTAAGAAGCTTCCGCTTGGTAGGTGGTTGTAGTGCCAATATGATGAGCAACATTGAATTAATTGTCAAATTTGAAGTTTTTTAATGGGTGGTAAAAGCTATATTGAAGAGAATTAAACCCAAGATAGAAAAAGAGCTAACAAGAAGAATGTCAAACTTTTAAATTTGAATAGCTTGAAAGTAGAGAATTTGAAAAGAAAATGTATCATTTTGATAAACTTAAACAGTTTGGAAGGAAAACATAAAATTAATAAAGCATATGTTTCCAAGACAAACCAAAGAGAACTTTTAATTCATGTCCCAAAATTTTAATGGAAGAAGACTAATATAATACATTTTAGAATCCCTAAATGCAAATATGTTCAGTAAGCTACTTTGAATAAAATATTCAATATCTCTTTGTATCAAGAAACTTGGAAATGTTTATGGAAAACTACACTATAATATGATTGTTGAAGCGCTACAAAAAACATAATAAAGCATAGAGAAAGAGAGAGAGACAACCATGACTCCACTTGTGGTATTGAGGCATAACTCTAGGAACAATGTCATGGGAAATCTCCTTCATAGGCTCTGCATGGGATTTCCTCATAAGCTCTCTGTACTCAGGCACACTTCCTACAAGGACTTGGTAAGAAGAAACTTTGATTCCTTGGTTTCAATAAGCATTATAGAAGGTGAAAGGCCTCCATATGAGATCTCTAAAAAGATTAATAACTATCCCCCCAAACAATGCAACCACAATGGCAACTAAAGCCTCTATACCACTTAAACCAATTCCAGTATCCATCACTGAAATTCTCAAACAACAACACTCCTATTATCCTATGTAATATTTCCTGGAACTTGTGGTTCAACTATGTCTATCTAAATTTATAGTTGCACTTGAGCTTTCAAGTAGCTTTCTTCTAGGGAAATCTTCACTTCCGTGAGAAACAAGTTAAAGAAAAAACAATAGGATTGTACATTCATCTCACTGTAAAATGAAATACCCACATTATATGTGTTTCATGTGACAGTAAAAACATAACATCGAAGTAGGTTTTCCAAGGTATTCAATCGAGCACGGTAATGTTTATCTCTCTAAATCTTTAGATCTGAAAACCAACCTCAAATATGTAGTAAATATAACTGAGAAATGAAATTGAGGTACCTTCTATAACAAGAAAATCATGATAGGTTTCCATTACTCCAAAAAAGATGCCAAAAGGTGGTTTCACATTATTTTAGTGAGAAGATATGTAACCTAAACATTTTAAGCGATGCAAGATTTTATCAATGAGCGAACTGGAGAATGTTGGAAAATTGAATGCTCCCGAGCCTCTTCCTGTCCACCTACCTATCAGGGGAATTTGATGCTTGTAGCTGAAAGATTTTTTTGGGGATTTCCTTCCCCACTTGCTCCTGATGTGCACCTGAAGACTACAGAAGAAGTAAATGAAGTTACGAATTTTTGAATTCCAATTCAATGCTGGTAGGTGAATTCAAAATTGAGAGGGAATGTGATTGAAGACAAAAAGAATGAAGGCAGATTATTCTGTCACCGAAGAAGAGTCAGTAGAGAAGACTTAGTTGGAAGAAGTAGAATTTTCTATGCAGCTGCAACCTGCAGATAGAGAATGTTTTGTGTGAGCTTCTGAAAGCTCCTGAATAGCAGCAGTTGTTTGTTCTATGTGTGAGCAGAGATTGCTCTTGAAGAGCTCTTTGTAGCTCAGCTCAGTGAGCTCCTAGTAGCTCCTGAAGTTATCTGACGTGGTTGAGCAGCTGTTTGCTCCCAACAGATTGAAGTTCATAGTTTAGAGTTTAGTTTCTGAAGTTTTTATGCTCAGTATTTATGTATTTACATTTCCAGCTTAATGAATAGAAAGAAAGTTTGCATGTCTCCTTGTTTGTTTTGTTTATTCCGCATTTGAGTATTCCCCTATTTTTGTTGTGGGGAAACAGAGCAGCGACTCTGTGATTTCTGTGCAATCAGAAATTCTGACATGGTATCAGAGCTATAGGCCCCATTTCCTTGTGAGTTAGGGAATTTGTTTTATCTGGGTATTGAGTTTATTGTGTAGGAGACATGGCTGGAGATGAAGGAAAGAGCTGGCAGTAGCCACCGTCCTTTAATGGACATAACTACGATGTTTGAGAAAAGAAGATGAAGACCATTATGGTGGCCAATGATTTGTGGGAGTTTGTGATAAATGGATTCAATGATGTAACTGACCTAGTATGTTGTGCTCACAAACAACCATAAGAACCAACAAAAGGAGTTGAGGAGGAAAGATGCTAAGGCATTAAGTTTGATAGAAGCAACCTTGACAGAGGCCATTTTTCCCAGAATAGAAGCAACTAACTATGCAAAGGAAGCCTGGGAAATCCTCCAAACCTATTATAAAGGGACTGACAAGGTCAGATTGGTGAAGCTCCAGATGCTTCGAAGAGAGTTTGAGACTCTTAAAATGAACGACAGTGAGTCCATTTCTATTTTCCACACAAGACTCTCAGGTTTGATAAACCAGTTGAGAGTGAATGCTGGGATCATTGATGATCAGAGGATTGTGGAGAAAGTCCTTAGGAGCTTACCCATGAAATTTGATGCAGTGGTGATTTCCATTGAAGAGGCAAAGGATCTCACAACATTGTCTATTGATGAGCTGATGGGTTCTTTGCAAACCCATGAGCAACGCCTAAATAGGTCTGCAAGTTCCTCCCAAGAGCAAGGTTTTAAAGCTCAATCTAATGCAAGAGGCAAGGGGAGAGGTAGAAACAACTCCAGACTTGGTAGAGGGAGATTTGGACGTGGTAATGCTGGAGAAGAAAGCTTGGCGCTAACAAACAACCAAGAGGGAGCGAGCAACTCTTAGACTAGCTCCCGAAGAGGCAAGAAGAATAGCAGTTCAAATATGAAGAATGATAAGAGAAATGTAGAATGCTATTACTGTCATAAGTTCGAGCATTATGCCAGAATGAACCACACCCAGGACTGATGAGGATGAATGAGAGGATGAAGGTGTTTCAATACCCAATGGACAAAGAATCAATTGCTCGCTGAAGTGATTGAGAGGTTTATCTGTACCCATTGTTGCACCTCTCATGAATGGAGAATGTACAACAATACATCATGTAGCGCTCAAGAGCACCATTCAAGATCCCTCCAAGCTATGGCATCTTAGGTATGGACATTTAGGCTATGCTGGTTTGAGTCTTTTGTCCAAGAAAAGAATGATTGATGGTTTGCCAAGGATAGTAGAGCCTAATGTTAAATGTGAGGCTTTCATTTTGGGCAAGCAACATAGGCAACCCTTTAAATCGGGCAACTCTACAAGAGCAAGAGCACCATTAGAGCCGGTGCATACGGATTTGGTAGGCCCTATGCAAATCATTTCTGTTGGTAAGAGCATATTTTTTATGACCTTCATTGATGATTACAGCCGTAAGACATGGGTTTATTTCTTACAACATAAATCTGAAGCTTTTGATAAGTTTTTGTTGTTTAAGGCCCAGGCTGAAAAAGAAAGTGGACATTTTATCAAGGTCCTAAGGTCAGATAGAGGAGGAGAGTATACCTCAAATTTGTTTGTGAATTTTTGCAAGCAAAATGGAATCAAGAAGAAGCTAACAACCAACTATATTCCGCAACAAAATGGAGTGGTTGAAAGAAAGAATTGGACCATTGTGGAGATGGTAAGAAGCATGATGAAAGCAAAAGGACTCCCGACCGAATATTGGGGAGAGGCTATAGCAACAACTATTTATTTGATAAATAGAAGTCCAACAAAGGCGGTTCGTGACAAAATCCCTCAAGAGGCATGGATGAGACACAAGTGGACAGTTGAGCATTTGAGAGTGTTTGGGTGTGTTGCATATGCACACGTTCCTAAGGAAAAGAGGCAAAAATTGGATGACAAGGGTGAAAAATGTATTTTCACGGGCTATAGTGAAGAGTCCAAATCCTTTCGGCTATATAATTCGGTCACCAAGAAGATAGTGATTAGTAGGGACGTGGAGTTCCTTGAAGACAAGTCATGGGATGGAGTGGTAGATTCTAACAGCTCAGAACCGCTCCTGATAGCTCCTGAAGAAGAAGAAACTGAACATGAAGTTCAATAAGACGAGTCAACAAAGGCTCCTGAAAGCATCAGACGAGCTCCTGAAGAGCTCCTGAGAGCTCCTGAAAGCTCCCAACAGAACCTAATGACTCTTGAAGTCGAAGGACAGTCAACAAAATAGTTAGGCAGACTGTCATAGTTAGTCAGAGGATTGACTCCTGAAGGTATCAGTCGAGCTCCTGAAAGGCCCCTAAAAGCTCCTAAAGTGAACAGACAGAAAGGCAAGCAGCCAGAGACAACCAGAAGATTGGCTCCTGAAAGCGCCAGAAGATCAACTCTTGAAGAGCTCCTGAGAGCTCCTGAAAGCTTTGGAAGAGCTCTTGAAGTTGCCAGTAGAGCTCCTGAGAGCTCCCAACAGCTCTTGAACCTGCCTACATAGCACAACAACAATAGTAGTGAAAGTACAAATCCACCTCTTGCCTCCCTAATGCCAAAGAAGACCAAGAGTCTAAGGGAGATCTACCAAAATGAAAGGTATGATGAAGAATTTGATGAGAGTGTGAATTTTGCATTATTTTCTCATGGTGATCCAGTTTGGTTTGAAGAAGCTGTGAAAGAGGAGAAATGGTATGAGGCCATGGATGAGGAGATAGATGCAATAGAGAGGAACAACACATGGGAGTTAATTGATTTTCCTCCCAACAAGCAAGTTATTGGTGTGAAATGGGTCTACAAGACCAAGTGCAATGCCAAAGGAAGGATTGAGCGACACAAAGAAAGATTAGTTGTCAAGGGGTACAAACAACAGTTTGGGATAGACTACAATGATACATTTTCACCTATTACAAGGATGGAAATAGTGCGGGCAGTTATAACAATCACAACTCAACACATGTGGAAGGTATTTCAAATGGATGTGAAGTTCGCCTTCCTTAATGGAGTGTTAAATGAAGAGGTTTATGTGGAGCAACCATTTAGATATGAAGTTCTGGGTCAAGAACACAAGGTGTATAGGCTGAAGAAATCTCTTTATGGGCTGAAGCAATTTCCACGGGCATGGTATAGTAGGATTGACTCATATTTGATGAGCAATGGCTTTAGCAAAAGCGATGGTGAAGACACTCTTTACATCAAGGCAGCAAATGGTAAGGTTTTGATTGTTGTCTTGTATGTTGATGATTTAGTTTTTACCGGGGATGATGATTTCCTCATTGCTGATTTTAAAGAGACCATGAAACGAGAGTTTGAAATGACAGATTTAAGTCTCTTGAAATATTTTCTAGGCATAGAAGTAAAAAAAATGCATGATGGTATTTTTATATCTCAAGAAAAATATGCAAATGAGATCTTGAAGAGATTTAGGATGCTTGAAAGCAAGCCTACCCCAACACCAACAACCATAGGTCTGAAGTTGAGCAAAGAAGATTGTAGTAGCAATGTGGATCCGAACATGTTTAAGAGTTTGGTTGGAAGCTTAATGTATTTAACAACAACTAGGCCTAATATAATGCACTGTGTGAGTCTTATTTCCAGGTTTATGGAGACTCCACGTGACACCCATTGGCAAGCGGGTAAAAGAATCCTGAGGTACGTGAATGACACCAAAGGATATGGCATTTTGTACACAACAACAAATATTTTTGGGCTGGTTGGATACACAGACAGTGATTGGGAAAGAATTTTGGATGATAGGAAGAGCACATCAGGCTATGTGTTTCACTTAGGTTCGGGAGTCATCTCATGGGCTTCCAAGAAGCAACCTATCGTTTCCCTATCTATATCAGAGGTTGAGTATATAGTAGAAAATCTAGCAACATGTCAAGCTATTTGGCTAAGAAGAATCTTGCCAGATTTGAAGGAAGAATACAAGGATGGAACAGTAATATTTTGTGACAATGCTTCATCAATAGCCTTGATGAAAAATCTTGTGTTTCATGGAAGAAGCAAGCACATTGAAATCAGGTATCATTTTATCAGAGAATTGGTTGAGAATGGTGAAATTAAAATGGCATTTTGCAGGTCTGAGCAGCAGCTAGCAGACATATTCACCAAGCCTTTGAGCAAGGATAGTTTCAAGCACCTAAGAACCAGATTGGGTGTTGTTGATTTGGATCAGATTTGATCCTGTTGTTTGTCGGCTCAGGATCAAGGGGGAGTGTTGGAAAATTGAATGCTCCCGAGCCTCTTCCCGTCCACCTACCTATCAGGGGCATTCGATGCTTGCAGCTGAAAGATTGTTTTGGGGATTGCCTTCCCCACTTGCTCCTAACGTGCACCTGAAGAATGCAGAAGAAGTAAATGAAGCTAGGAATTTTTGAATTCCAATTCAATGCTGGTAGGTGAATTCAAAATTGAGAGGGAATGTGATTGAAGACAAAAATAATGAAGGAAGATTATTCTGTCACCGGAGAAGAGTCAGTAAAGAAGACTCAATTGGAAGAAGTAGAATTTTTTGTGCAGCTGCAGCCTACAGATAGAGAATATTTTGTGTGAGCTTCTGAAAGCTCCTGAACAACAATAGTTGTTTGTTCTATGTGTGAGCAAAGATTGCTCCTGAATAGCTCTGCATAGCCCACTCAGTGAGCTCCTAGCAGCTCTTGAAGTTATCTAAACTTGGTTGAGTAGCTGTTTGCTCCCAGTAGATTAAAGTTCATAGTTTAGAGTTTAGTTTCTGAAGTTTTTATGCTTAGTATTTATGTATTTACATTTCCAGCTTAATGAATAGAACAAAATTTTACATGTCTCCTTGTTTGTTTTGTTTATTCTGCATTTGAGTACTTCCCTATTTGTGTTGTGGGGAAACAAAGCAACAACTTTGTGATTTCTGTGTAATCAGAAATTTTGATAGAGAAGCCAAAATTCAGAATCTGAGGATTATTACTAAGATAATTATATCAGAAAAGAACACCAACAATAACATTGAAGCATGTTAATCCTCAAGGATTAATACATTTGTAATGGTAGTTCTTCTGCCTATAAAATTCAAGACGTAATTTCCTGGTATACAATGAAATAATAATATTTTCATATTCTTCCCTCTTGGACCTAAAAAAAGAATTGAACTTTTGGAAACGATACCTTTCTTTTAGTACTTCTAGTACTTCTGCAACTCAAAATCATAATACTTAGAGTAGAGGTAATGGTATCAAGCTCTCTTGGATCTACACACATGAGGGATTGCTTCTTGATCATTATCATGCATGCTTTCATCTAAAGCTTGATGCTTTGAATTGGGGGAAAATAACTTTTTTAACCATGCATGGGAATGAATCTCAGAAGAAACACATTCGAGAGTGCCCTTGGTTCTTTTTATCACTAGCTTATGTGAGAAGGGTGTTTCTATGGCCTCTTCTATATCTTCAGATTTGAAAACCAACCTCAAATATGTAGCAAATATAATTGAGAAATAAAATTTTACATGTGAAATTAGGACTGAGATACCTTCTATAACAGGCGTGATAGGTTTCCATTACTCCAAACAAGTTGCCAAACGGTGGTATCAAAGGCTTTTAGTGAGAAGATATGTAACCTAAACATTTTAAGTGATGCAAGATTTTATCAATGAGCGAATTGGAGAAGCCAAAATTCATAATCTCAGGACTATTACTAAGGTAATTATACTAGAAAAGAACACCAACAATAACATTGAAGCATGTTAATCCTCAAGGATTAATACATTTGTAATGGTAGTTCTTCTGCCTATAAAATACAGGATGTAATTTCCTTATATACAATGAAATAATAATATTTTCATATTTTGCCCGTCCTGGGCCTAACATAAGCATTGAATTTCTAAAAACCATATCTTTCTTTCAATACTTCTAGTACTTCTGCAACTCAAAATCAAAATACTTAGAGTGGAGGTAATGGTATCGAGCTCTCTTGGATCTACGCACGTGAGGGATTGCTACTTGATCCTTATCATGCATGATTTCATCTAAACCTTGATGCTCTGAATTGGGGAAACAAAGCTTTTTTGACTATGCATGGGAAAAAATCTCAGAAGAAACACATTTGAGAGCTCCCTTGGTTCCTCTTATCACAAGATTATGTGAGGAGGAGGGTGTTCGAGTGGACTTACAAACTTTTGGCTGCCCTGAAGAAGCCTTTACCTCCTTGTCTTCTCCATTATAATCATTTTCCAGAGCACGACAAGCCAATTCAGCCAATATATGCATATTTTGATAGGAAATCTTGACGAGTATCTTGGAGAAAAAATCCATGTCACTTTCAAAGGGTTCTGAGCCACCCAAATTCCTTGTTTCTTTATTCACACATTGGATGGGCTGGGCTTCTATGTTAATTTTATGTAGCTTGGATAGGTGTCTCCATTCCCAAGAAATGTTTATTTAATTATTTAATTATTTTCTGTAGACTTCTAGAAAGGAGTGAGTTGTCTAGATAATTATGTAATTAAATAATTGATTCCTCTAGGACTTCTAGAATCCAGTTATTTAGGGTTGTTAGAGTCTAATTAATCTTAGCCATTGATTGAGATTAAATCATGGCCATTGGTTTTCCAATGAGAAAAGTATAAAAGGGGGATCAATGGGAATTTGGAGAACACACACTCAAGTAGACTTGTAGTGATAGAAAGTAGATACACTTGAGAAAGAATTGTAGTGATAGCAAGTAGATACACTTGTGAAAGAATTGTAGTGATAGCAAGTAGATATGCAGTGTTAGAAAATAGTCTTGCAGTGATAGCAAGGGCGCAGTGATAGCGTTGGGGATAGTAGCTGTGGAATTTCAGCAGGAGAAATTGAGGGAAGAATTTACAGAGAAGAATATTTCCGGAGCTCTGCTAGTAAGAGGCAAGCAATTTATGTATCTCTTTATTTGCTGAAGTTTAATAAAATTCCTCATTTGCAGTAGTGGTTTTCCCTTCGGGGTTTTTCCACGGACAATTTGTCCAAAAATATTGTGTTCATTATTTTGCATGATTTTCTTGTGATTTTATTTGTGAAGTTGCAGTTGTGTTATTGTTCAATATTTGCTATGAATTAAATTTCTGCAGTCAAATAATCTATTTGGATAGGAGATTAATAATCAGTAACTACAATAGAATTTTCACATGGTATCAGAGCTGATTTGAGGGCAAAAAAGGCTCAACACAGGAAGGAAAATTGAGGGTTTATAAAACCTAGTGCTACCTCTTCAGATTTTTTTATTTTATTTTATTATTATTATCTTTTGAGATGGCCTCAATAGGTTTAAGAGATTAGGACAAATTTGATGGAGCCTCAAATTTTGGTGTCTGGAAAGCCAAAATTTCTTTGTTGCTAGAAGAGAATGGTATCAAGGAATATGTGACCAGTGTTGTACCTATACCTACAGATCCAACACAACTCTTAGCACATAAGAAGGAAGATGCCAAGTCAAGGCAATTGATTCTTGATGGTGTCAAGGACCATATTGTTTTGCATGTCGCAGAGTTAGATACAATGAAGAAGACGTGGGACGCCATTATGAATATGTACCACAATGATACCACTAATCGAAAGCTGATTCTCAGAGAAAAGTTGAGGAATACTCAGATGAACAAGGGAGAAGACGTTACAAGTTACCTCACTAGACTTAGACTTGTCAAGGATGAGTTGGCATTTGTTGGAGATAAACCAGATGATGACGAGCTAGTGCAAATAGCCCTAAATGGGTTTACTAAGTAGTGGGATGTCTTTGTTCAAGTTATTAATGGACGAGACACCTTACCAAGTTGGGATCGAATCTGGAGTGACTTCACTCAGGAGGAGCTTAGACTTAGTCTTGTTAGTGGAACTAGTAGTAAGAGTAAGAAAAGTGAGGCAGAACAAGAAAATGTTTCCCTTGTAGGAAAAGGGAAAGAAAAGAAGGGGTCTAGCAAAGGATCAAATCCATAAAGTGAGAAGAAGGACTTGTCAAAGGTCAAGTGTTATGGTTGTCACGAGTTTGGCCACTATGTCAGTGATTTCCCACAAAGGAAGAAGAATGAAAAGAAAGGCAAGAAGCATATGACAGCTTCAACAAGTGCATATGAGCTCTCTAGTAGAATGGAGGATGAGTTCGCTCTCATAGCTTGTATGGCTAGCTCAACCTCACATGGTGTTTGGTATATAGACAGTGGGGCGTCATTTCATACGACATGAGTTAGAGAGTACTTCTCCAGCTATAAGGAGGAGGACATCAAAATACATATTTCTATGGGGAACATGTCCAAACTCAATCCAGTTGGGAAAGGGACTGTTCTATTTCAGAGGGAGAATGGAAAATGGATTCCCATTCATGATGTGTTGCATGTGCCAGGATTGGGTATGAATTTGATTTCTATATCCATCCTTTAGGATAAAGGTTACAATGTACTCTTTAGAGGGGCGAATGTGTTAATCAAGCACAAGGATTGGAAATCACCCTCAACTATTGGAGTTAGGAGCGGCCGACTTTACAAGTTGCAGATTGATACTCACAAGGCACTGATGAGCACCAATAATTCTAGAGATCAAGGAGAGCTATGACATAGGAGAATGGGCCATATACATCATGGAGCACTTAAATTGCTTTGTGAGACAGTGACAGGTGTTCCAGAGGTGAGCACAAGCATGATGATGTATGTAAGGGATGTGTGCTGGGGAAGTTTGCAAAAGTAGCTTTTCCAAGGAGTGACACCAGATCCAAGGGTATTCTTGATCTAGTACATTTAGGTATATGTGGACCAATGTCGACGAAATCTCTCAAAGGGTACAAGTACTTTATTACTTTTTTTGATGATTTCTCTAGGAAGACTTGGATATACTTCTTGAAGACCAAGGATGAGGTTTTCAGTCGCTTCCAAGAGTTCAAAGCTCTTGTGGAGAATTCGACAGGGAGGAAGATAAAGGTTCTTTGATCAGAAAATGGAAGTGAATACAAAGGGAAAGAGTTCCAGGAGTTTTGTACCAGGGAAGGAATCAAGAGAGTGGATTGTTCCTTACAACCCGCAATAGAATGGGGTTGATGAGAGGAAGAATCGGTCTATATCAGAGGTGGCAAGGGCTATGCTGCATGAATAGGATATGCCACGTTACTTGTGGGAAAAGGCATGCAGTATGACAGTATACATACAAAATAGAGTTCCACATAAGGTATTGGGCAAGATGACACCAAAGGATGCATTCTCAGGGAAGACGCCATATGTCAACCACTTTAGGATATTTGGGAGTTTGGAATATTGTCACATTCTAGGGCCTATATGTTCCAAGTTAGATCAGACTGCAGAGAGAGGGTACTTTGTGGGGTACAATGAAACCTCAAAGGCATATCGGATATTTATTCCAGGGACCAGAAGGATCATAGTCAGGCATGATGTCAAGATCATGGAGGACAAGGCATTCAGGAGGTCTAGAGATTTTCCAGCAGATGATCAGAGAAAGCAGCCAACAGAAGCTCCAAGGATTGTTCAACTAGATCAGGGGCAATGAAACTCGAGTACAATTATTAGTACAAGCACAGACTCAGGTGCTGAGAGTTCACAGAGTATGGAGCAACAGATGCAGCAGATCCAAGAGATGCATCAGGGAGATATGGAGGTTGATACTTCATCCTTTACAGTTGGTAGCGAGAACCAACAGACACATAGGGATACTCAGGAGTTTGTGGGAGCTCCTAGGATGAGTAGTAGACAGTGGAGACAACCAACCAGGTATAATGACTATATGGCATTAGTTAGTCAGTTAGTAGATAGTGAGCCTTCCAGCTATTAGGAGGCCACACAACAAGTGTGGCAAGATGCAATGGTTGAGGAATATACCTCAATAGTGCAAAACGATGTGTGGGAAGTTGTTCCTAGACCAAAAAATAGGGTAGTGGTTGGATCACGCTGGATCTATAAGATCAAGCACGATGCAGATGGTAGCATCAAGAAATACAAGGCAAGGTTCATGGCCAAGGGATTATCTCAGAAGGAGGGAATTGACTATGAGACATTTTCTCCAGTGGCCAAGTATACTTCTATATGAGCTGTGATCTCACTTGCAGCACAGATGGGATGGTAGATCCATCAAATGGATGTCAAGACAACATTTCTTAATGGTGAATTGAAAGAGGAGGTATACATAGAACAACCAGAGGGATTTGTGGCACACAACAATACAACCCACGTGTGCAGATTGAAGAGAGATTTGTATGGACTCAAGCAGGCTCTCAGGGCGTGGTATGAGCGCATTGATAGATACTTGCAGGGAATGGGATTCATGAAGAGTGAAGCAAATGCTAACCTCTACTACTTGGTGGTTGGGGGTGAGGTTCTCATTCTTGTTCTATAGGTGGATGACTTATTTTTAATAGGTTCATTGAGATTCATAGAGGAGTGCAAGAGGGACCTTGCAACAGAGTTCGAGATGAAGGATTTGGGGCTTATGCACTACTTTCTAGGCATGGAGGTATGGCAGACAGATGGAGAGATTTTCCTTGGACAAGGGAAATACTGCATAGAAATCTTGAGGAGGTTCGAGATGGAGGATTGCAGAGCCATGTCTACTCCTATGATCATGAATTGGAAGAAGGTAGATACATCCAGGGAGAAGGATGTAGACTCCACTTTATATAGGCAGTTGATTGGATCTCTCATGTATTTGGTCAACACTAGGCCAGATATATATCCTTTGCAGTAAACTCTCTTAGTCAGTTCATGGTTGAGCCGAAGAGAGTGCACTAGACATTGACAAAGCATGTGTTGCAGTATTTGCGTGGTACAATTGAGTATGGGATCAGATATGCTCGAGGTGATGGTATCAGGTTGATAGGCTATACTGAGGTAGATTGGGCAGGCAGTATAGTGGACAGGAAAAGCACTTTAGGGTGCTGCTTCAGTTTGGGATAAGGAGTTATCTCTTGGTACAACAGGAAGCAGAAGTCCATGGCCTTGAGTTCTATAGAGGCAAAATACATAGCAGCTAGCATGACGACGTGTGAGGTGATATGGCTTCGGAAATTGCTGGTAGCCTTGTTTGGTCAGAGGGTTGAGACAATGGTGATACACTGCAATAATCAAAGTTGCATCAAATTGTCTGAGAATCCGATGTTTCATGATAGGTCTAAGCATATAGACATTAGATATCATTTCATCAGGGATTGTGTATAGCAGGGGATTGTTTAGCTATAGTATATACCTACAGATCAACAGGTAGCAGACATTTTGACTAAGGCATTGGGGAAGATGAAAATCATCTTCTTCAAAGATAAGTTGGGTGTCATGCAGAACATTCCTCGCTAAGAGGGAGTGTTAATTTTATGTAGCTTGGACAGGTGTCTCCATTCCCAAGAAATTTTTATTTAATTATTTAATTATTTTCTGGAGACTTCTAGAAAGGAGTGAGTTGTCTAGATAATTATGTAATTAAATAATTGATTCCTCTAGAGACTTCTAGAATCTAGTTAGTTAGGGTTGTTAGAGTCTAATTAATCTTATCCATTGATTGAGATTAAATAATGGCCATTTGTTTTCCAATGAGAAAAGTATAGAAGGGGGATCAATGGGCATTTGGAGAACACACACTCAAGTAGACGTGCAGTGATAGCAAGTAGATACACTTGAGAAAGACTTGTAGTGATAGCAAGTAGATACACTTGAGAAAGACTTGCAGTGATAGCAAGTAGATTTGCAGTGTTAGAAAATAGTCTTGTAGTGATAGCAAGGGCGCAATGATAGCATTGGGGATAGAAGCTGTGGAATTTTAGCAGGAAAAATTGAGGAAAGAATTTACGGAGAAGAATATTTCTGAAGCTCTTCTAGTAAGAGGCAAGCAGTTTATGTATCTCTTTATTTGATGAAGTTTAGTAAAATTCCTCATCTACAGTAGTGGTTTTCCCTTCGGGGTTTTTCCACAGACAATTTTTCCAAAAATATTGTGTTCATTATTTTGCATAATTTTCTTGTGATTTTATTTGTGAAGTTGCAGTTGTGTTATTTTTTAATATTTGCTGTGAATTAAATTTCTGTAGTCAAATAATTTATTTAGATGGGAGATTAATAATCAGTAGCTGCAATAGAATTTTCACATTCTGCAGTAAATGTTGAATTGATTTTGGAAAACGTCATATTCTTGCGAGCATTTCCCTGTTTTCCCAAATTGTCACATGAATTCTCCATCGCCTCTATAAAACTAGAAAATATCTTAAATGTAATGGAAGGAATCGAATTGTAGCAACACAGAAGAAAATCAAACCTTAGATTTGAAAACCCCAAGGCACCCAAAATATCTTCTTCCTGCTTTATGATCACAACTCAAGCAAAACAAATAAGCCATGAGATGTAAAACAAACCCTTTATTTCTTTAAAACAAATCTAAATAAATCCTTTTATTATGTGCTAAATTTTATTTCTTTTAAAAAAATGGGAAAATATTTTTCTTTGCTCAATGTTTATAGATTAGAGGCATCTAATGTGATTCAATTTTGATGTTTGTTAAGTTGTCTCTACATTAATTAGCCGATAGCCTATTTGTGTCAACTTTGGCCCAAATTTTCATCAGCCTTGCTATTTTTCGGCTTCTCCAGTGCCGGGGAAAACTTGGCAGATGGGTTATAGTGTGGTCGGCTTTCTCGTCAGCCCAGGCAGTTTAAGGTGTTGGACTTGGGTCTCTGTTGCCGTGTAAAAGGTGGCGGGCGTTTGGCATGAGGATAGAGGAGTCCGACAAAATGACCGAAGTGTAGAGGAGGCCAGGGAAATGTCATTAGCATTGATTGTTGTATGGTTTCCATGTAGTGGTGATGGTGCATGTACCATGTGTTTTAAAGTCCTTGGAAAACACAACAAATGTCTGTCCAGTTATCGATAACATATTCTTTCGTGTCATTGTGATGGTTTTTGTTATTGTTGAAGGTAGCAGTGAGTGTAGAGGGCAAGTTTCTGTGAAGGTGCAAGTGTGTCGAATGACTATGCAATTTCTGTGAAGGTGGTTCAAGGTTATCTTCTATTTTGTTGCATGCGTCGATGGTTGCAAATGGTGAGGGTTGTGATAATTTTGTGGTCTTGTTTGGAAGGTTGTTGAGAAAAAACAGAGGAAAGAGGAAGCAAGTGGGAAGGGGTGTTACTGAAGGAAGCGGGTAGAGGTGCATCTCATTTGGGTTATTCTTGAAAGAAACATTGTTTCGTTGTGTCAATTGTTGTTGGAAAGACTGTATAGTTTTGTGGGTTTTGGCACATGTGGGTGACTGTTGTTTATATTTTTCCATTTATGGCTTTGGTTCTGTGTGAATGGTTGGAAAATAGTTAATCTATTATGTTTTTGGTGAATGTTGAAATTGAGATCTCTTGTGTTTTGTGGGTTTTCCCTAAAAGATTTGATTTTTTTTTGTAAATGCTATTTGAGAAGGATAGCAATGTGTACATGTAAACTATAAAATAAAACTCAAGACAATAAGGGTCTTGTGTGAATGGCTGGAAAATAGTTAATGTGCTGTGTTTTTGGTGAATTACCCCATCTGGGTTACAGTTGAGACCAATATTGATTCATTTAGGGTTGGCATTTTCATGGTGAAGGTTTTGAGTTGCTATGTTACTAGGAGCTTTCTGTGTTTTATGGGTTTTGTATGTGAGGCACTGTTGGAAGTCATTTTTTTGTTTCTATTTAGAATAAGTCACAGATAGTTGTAAATTTTGAATTGTGTATGCATATATGCATAGGTATCCAAGAGGCGATCGAATAATATCTACACACATATGTACGAGGAAGTTGTATAGGACAGGGAAATGTCAATTGCATGCATGTGTATTTATGTATATGCATATGCAAATAGAGACATATTTACAACTATATATATGAGTAGGTGTAGATAGCAATACTTTGTTCACAATGATATTGTTTGATTTATGGTTTGAATTTTGCGAGTATGTTTGTCTATGCATTTGGCACTATCATTTTTTAGTGTTTTGCGGGTTTGGCCATCTGGGTGAGTGTGGATAACAATATTGTTTCCTTCACGTCTTTTGTTTTTTGGTGATGGTTGGAATGTAGTAAAATAGTTAATGTTATGTACTCCATGTTGTTTTGCATAACGGACTATTCACTATTGTTGTTTGTGTTAGGCTAAAGTGTTACATTTATGGCTTCCATTTATCGTTGGTCTTATTAGGACCATCACTAGTACATGCAAAGCATACATCAATTAATGTTGACGCGAACCAACGTTTAATTTCTACAGCCTTCTCTATCCACATGGCCTGGAAAATGCCACCCTATTCCCAAAGCAACCAACAACTGCCTCCACCACCTTTTTCACAAGAATTGGAAGGCCAAAAAACTGGGAGGCCAAATGAAATTCCAGGCGAACTTATAAGCTATCCGCCACTATATTTGTAAATGTGTATATATATATATATCTGTATATATATATGTATATATGTATACAAATGTGTATATATATATATATCTATATATATATGTATATATGTATACAAATGTGTATATATATGTATATCTTTGTATATATATGTATATATGTATACAAATGTGTATATATATGTATATATATATATGTATACAAATGTGTATATATATGTATATACATATATATATATATATATATCTGTATGTATGTGTATATATGTGTATATATATGTATATATATATATGTGTATATATACATATATATATATATACATATATACATATATATATATATATATACATATGTATATATACATATGTATATATATATATATATTTCGAGCAAACTTATAAGCTATCCGCCACTATATCTATATATGTGTGTATATATATATATATTTGTATGTATGTGTATATATGTCTACAAATGTGTATACATATGTATATATATACATATATTCCGAGCAAACTTATAAGCTATTCACCACTATATCTGTATATGTGTGTATATATATATATATATTTGTATGTATGTGTATATATGTATACAAATGTGTACACATATGTATATATATATACATATATTCTGAGCAAACTTATAAGCTATCTGCCACTATATCTGTATATGTGTATATATATATTTGTATGTATATGTATATATGTTTACAAATGTGTGTATATATATATATATATATATATATATATATATATATATATATATATATATATATATATATACATATACATATACCGGTAGGGTTGACAAAAATCCTGACCAAACTATAAGTACCCATCCGCCAAGTGTACCCCGACGCCAGAAAAAGAGAGAAAAATGCTGAGGCTGACAAAAATTCCCAGCAAAGTTGACACAAGTACAGCCTAAGGTAGGGAACAATAATCAATAATACCTGATGTAACTAAACATAGCATGGACAATATTAATTATTTTATTCTATTCCAACCGTAGCAAGATAACAAAATGCATAAATCAAATAATGTTAGCCTAATGCAGACAACAATAGTGAACAATGCCTTATGCAAAACAATACTAGTAGAAAGCCAACCCTAAATGAATCAATATTGGTTGCAATGGTAGGCTAGATGGAGAGAGACCGACGAAAAATTGAAATATATATAAATATATGAATATATGTACACATATATATAATTATTGTATTCTTTTCCAACCATAAGCAGGAAATGAAAGCGATGAATAAAACAATGGTTTCAATAGCCACCCAGATGCAAAGATATAAGAATTGACCAAAAATTCATAAGCTTAACAATTTTAATCTTGCATATATATATTGATATCTGTAAGAGAAAACGAAAGGAATTAATCAAACAAGAATGGTTTCAATAGCCACCTAGATGCATAAATATAAGAATTGACCAAAACTCCATAACCTTAACAGAGACATGTTTACAACTATATATATGAGCAGGTGTAGATAGCAATACTTTTTTTGTAATTATTTTATTTTTAAAAAATGATCCCACAATAGTGGTTTACAATTTTTGGCCAAACTAGACACTGAAATAATTTTTTTTAACTAAATCTTCACTTTCAGGCACCTATAGAGGCTAAACCGTGAGGAATTTGAAGATGATGCAAACTAGAGTTTCATGAAATTTTTTCTATAGATTCTAAATATATATTTTTTAAAATTTTTGGAATCAGATTTCACTTCTTTTTCCATCTCCCTCGAAAACTAATTTTTTAGAAAACAACATTTTAAAAAGTGACGCCACCGTATAACGCATAAATTTTTTCTGATGAAGGATAAAATTCTAATTCTTTTGAATTTAGATTCATAACTCTGATATCTAGTGCTTCCAATTGGTTAGATAGTATTTTTATTGAATATTTTATCTTTAATCAAGTTTCAAATTCAAACCAATTATAATTAAGACATAGCACCCAGATAACGCGTAAATTTTTTGTATGTATCAAAATTCAATTTTTTTCTTTGTTGGATCAAGGATTTCAATATCTAGTGCACTAATATTTTTAATTTTTTTTTTTTAATAATTTTCTATTTTTCCACATGTGCAAAACAGAGAGCTTGCTTTTCGGTGAAAAACCTACATTCACGAGAAATAAAAAATAAATATAATAATTAAATTAAATTTATTTAAAATTGTACTTTTTGGGAAGCTTATAATAAGGACTACATAATTGCAAAAAATAAATTTTAAATGAATTCATTTCATTCCCCAAAAGGTAAATCAAAAGTGGTTTTTTATCAGCATTTTGATAGGTGTAAAGGAGACTCTGTTATAGGTATGGTTTAAAACTAGCAGGGTTCTATCCAAGGGGGTTTGATTTAAGGTAGTTTGATCAAACCATCTTCAACTGGAATTCTTTAAATGGAACCTTTTAAGGCTTAAATCATTATATTTTCTAAAAATATGTGATTTCAGCAAAAATCAGTTCCTCCCAGAAATTGTAAACTAGCTTTGTGGGATCATATATGTATATATATATATATGTGTATATAGATGTATATATAGACATATAGATGTATATATGTATATAGCCATAAAGAGAGACCCACTGGAAGTTGAAATATATTTTTTCTATTTTGTTACAACCATAAGTAGAAAATGAAAGAGATAAATGAAACAATAGTGCTTTTAGTGGCTAGTTGCAAGGAGTAAGCCACAATAT
This sequence comes from Sequoia sempervirens, assembly GCA_007258455.2. NCBI lineage: Eukaryota > Viridiplantae > Streptophyta > Pinopsida > Cupressales > Cupressaceae > Sequoia > Sequoia sempervirens. The sequence goes on along the minus strand of VDFB02066676.1, from coordinate 133,651 downwards.
AGCCTAATCTATGAAATAACAATCGACAAGAACTCCATAGCCTGTATAGTTTTATCTCATTGCAAACATAGCCACAAAATGCAAATATCAAATAGAAACCGTACAAGAATATATATGTATATATATGTGTGTGTGTGTGTCTATATATGTATATATAGACATATATGTGTATATATGTATATAGCCATAGAGAGAGACCCATCGGAAATTGAAATATATATAAATATATGTATATATGTAGACATTATATAATTATTTTGCTCTGTTCCAGCCATAGCCAGAAAACGAATGCCATGAATCAAACAACAGTGCTTTCAATACGCAACTACATGCAAAAAGGCACAATATAGTTTGAGCTATACAATACAAATCAACCAAAACTCCATAACGTTAAGAATTCTAATGTTACATATATATATTGATATTCAAATATACTGTGTATAGCCTAAGACAAAGAACAGTAATCAATGATACCTACTGTAACCAAACATAGAATCAATAACTTTAATTATTTTATTGTGTTCCAACCAAAATAGAAAATGAAAGTGATAAATCAAACAACATTGCTTTCTACAACCACCCACATGCAAAAAGCCACAATATAGGCCGAGCTATACAATAACAATTGACAAAAAATCCATATCCTCTCCAATTTAATTTTGTTACAAACATAGCCACCAAATGTATGTATATATGTATATATGTAAATACATATATGTCTATATATATGTGTGTGTATATATATATGTATGTATGTACGTATATATATATATATATACATGCATATATATATATATATATGTATGTGCATGTGTGTGTGTGTCTATATATATGTATATATGTGTATGTAAAAATGATTTATATATATATATATATATTGCTGTATGGTTTCCATGTAGTGGTGATAGTGCAAGTACCATTTGTTTTAAAGTCCTTGGAAAAAAATGAATGTTTGTCCAGTTATCGATAACGTATTCTTTGGTGTCATTGTGAGGGTTTTTGTTATTGTTGAAGGTAGCAGTGAGTGTGGAGGGCAAGTTTTTGTGAAGGTGCAAGTGCGTCGAATGACTGTGCAATTTCTGTGAAGGTGGTTGAAGGTTATCTTCTGTTTTGTTGCATGTGTCAATGGTTGCAAATGGTGAGGGTTGTGATAATTTTGTGGTCTTGTTTGGTAGGTTGTTGAGAAAGAACAGAGGAAAGAGGAAGCAAACAGGAAGGGGTGTTATTGAAGGAAGTGGGTAGAGGTGCATCTCATCTGGGTTATTCTTGAAAGAAATATTGTCTCGTTGTGTCGATTGTTTGTATGTATATATATATATATATACATGCATATATACATATATATATATTTATATCTATGTATGTATATATATATATATGTATGTATGTGCATGTGTGTGTGTGTGTGTATGTATATGTGTATATATGTATATCTGTATGTAAAAATGAGATATATATATAATATCAAACACAAAATGAATAATACCTAATGTAACCAAACCTAGAATCAATAACATTAATTATTTCATTCTGTTCCAACCATAAGGAGAATACATAAGGCATAAATCAAACAACATTACTTTGAACAACCACCCACATTTAGAAAGCGTGTATATATATGTATATATAAACATATATGTGTAAATATGTATACAGCCATAGAGAGAGACCCATCGGAAATTGAAATATATATAAATATATGTATATGCGTACATATATATATATAATTATTTTACTTTGTTCCAGCCATAACCAGAAAATGAAAGCCATGAATCAAACAACAATGTTTTCAATACACAGCTAGGTGTAAAAAGACACAATATAGTTCGAGCTATACATGAAGAATCAACCAATTATTTTATTGTGTTCCAACCAAAATAGAAAACGAGAGCCATAAATCAAACAACATTACTTTCTACAGCCACCCACATGTAGAAATCCACACACACATATATATATATATATATGTATATATGTATGTATGTATATATATACATATATATAAATATATGTATATGTATATATATACATACATACATATATACATATATATATATATATGTATATATATATACATGCATATATACATATATATATCTATATGTATATATATATACATGCAAATATACACACATATATATATATACATGCATATATATATATGTATATGTGTATGTAAAAATGATTTTTATTTTTATATATATATACATTTTTTATTCAAGGGGTAAATGCTTTTGATCAGAGCTATGAACTGGATACAACCATTCAACAATACCACAACGGTTTTGAACCTTGGTGGCAAGAACAACAATGCCACCTATAAACCATCACACCATGCCAATACTAGCTATTTATATATATATATACATGCATATATACATATACATATTTATATATATACATATACATATATATATATATACATATATATATATATATATACATATATATATATATATACATATATATATATACACTTGTATATATATATGTGTGTATGTGCATGTGTGTGTGTGTATATATGCATATGTGTATATATGTATATGTGTATGTAAAAATGATTTATATATATATATACGTACATATATATATGTATATATATAGATATGTGTATATATATATGTATGTGTATATATGTATAAATGTATATATGTGTGTGTAAAAATGATTTTTATATATATATATATATATACATGTGTGTGCAAATATATATAGATGTTGGTTATAGTTTGGCTTGGATTTTTCTTCAACTCTCCTGGTTTAAGTTGCAGGACTTGGGACTCCATAGCCGTGTCAAAGGTGGCAGGGGTTTTCCGCGATGATAGAGGAGTTTCGCGAAATTACAAAAGTGTAGGGGAGGTCAGCGAAATGTCATTAACATTGATTGTTGTATTGTTCCCATGTAGTGGTGATGGTGCAAATAACATCTATTTTAAAGTCCTTAGAAAACAAAACAAATTCCTGTGCAGTTATCGGTACTATATTGTTCAGTGTCATTTTGAGGTTTATGGTGTTGCTGAAGGTGGGTATGAGCATGAAGGGTAGTCTTTTGTGAAGTTGCAAGTGCATTGAATTTCGTGCAATTTTTGTGAAGGTTGTTGAAGGTTATCTTGTGTTTTTTTCCATGTATCGATGGTTCCAAAAGGTGTGGCTTGTGATATTTATGTGGTGTACTTTTAACGGAAACCATAAACACAAACCCACAAAAAAAATCACAGTATGGAATCCATGCAAAAGCACGCACACAAAACGTGAACCATAAATCAGACAAGGTATTTGGAACAATGAAGAGTACCTTATGGCAAATCAAGCAATATAATTGCCAACCACAAACCGAACAATATCACTAAGGGTTTCTTCCACATGCAGCTCTTCCTGCTTGTTTCAAACAAACATCTTCTCGCAAATTTTCTTGCACAAAAAGAGGCAAAATATTATCATAGGCGAGACATTTCTTTTGGATTCCCAACCACCCTCCCTTGCTAAAAAGATAAAATAACCTGCACCCACCTTTGCAGAAGGTGTACAAAACTTAAGATAGGTTGTGTTTTTGGTGAATCTAGAAATCAAGATTTCTTGTGTTTTGTGGGGTTCCACATGTGTGTGAGTGTTGGCGATATTGTTTCATTTATGGCTTCCATTTTGTGTGAATGGCTGGAAAATAGTTAATTTGTTGTGTTTTTTGGTGAGTTTCCCCATCTAGGCCACCGTTGAAACCAATATTGATTTATTCAAGGTTTGCATTCTTGTGGTGTATATATGTATGTATATATATATGTATAGTACATATACTTATATATACATATATGTGTATATGCGTACATACATATATATACTTATATGTGTATATGTGTATATATATATACATATATATATTGATCAATTAATAAAAAGGAAGCCATTAAGATTGGGAGTGGGAAACGAAAGTTAAAATATACTAGTTTCTCAACATAGCTTTGTCAAAAAATGAAAGAATGTGTTGGGAAAAAAATTATAAGTTCCGTTGGGTGTTGAATGGTTGTTTTTATTATCATGATTGGCGCTAGATGCAAAGCACATAACATTTAATGTTGAACTATGCAACGCTATTCCTGAAAGTATGCAACAACTATGGGCGCTGACTTCCCATAGCCATTGGGAGAGAATTTTTTTTTGGGAGGCTAACAAAAATCCTGTCTGGACTTGTAGCCCATCTTCTCGTTGACTTCCCTGGAAAAAAAAAGGGGCACAATATTATCACAGAGGACACTTTTCTTTTTCATTTCAAACCATCTGCTTCTGGAAAAGAAGTCAAAATACTCCCCACCCACCTTCACAAAAGCTGTACACAACTTGATCTAGCTTGCAACCCCACAAAATCTTTCTGTCGTCCCTCTTGGCCCTCATACTAGGTATGGCAGCATAACGACACCAAACAATGCATTATTGAAAATTATCCAAACATTCATTTTCTTCCCCAGGGTGTTAATAGGGCAGTTGTTATGTAGCACCCCTCCATTTTGCTCTTTTGATCAATCAATGTTTTTCTATGTATGCTTCACTTCTGTTAGCACTCTGACTTTGATACTTGGTTACTTTTGACCACTATCTGTTAAGCGATGTAAACATTATATTTTGATGGGATGGTATTTAATTTAGATGTTATCATTATGGCATGTTTTGAATTAGCGTAACCAATGTTTAATTAAAAATGCTTTATGTTTTAATTATATTGTTGTTGTTAGACTCATCAATTTTAAAGTCTGTATTGGTGAAGGGGACGGGATTGTATCACTCGCTTGCGAGTGCCCTACGATTCTGAGATTTCCGCTTCACGGTGTGTCTTATTATATATATATATATTTGCACGTTCGATATACTCTTTGCTCGTAGGTTGACAGGTACAGGACATAAAATCCACCTGACTTCACAGGTTTGAGCGTGTCCATTGACCAACGGTTATCGATTGGGAGATAGTAGCTAGGTGTTCCATGCCAAATCGTCACCCTAGTCATAGTTTGTTTTCGGGTTGTCGTCGGATTGAGCGGTTTTGATTTGGTTCTTTCCTCCTTGGTCAACTATTTCATTTCATATTTTAAAGGCTATTAAATGGTGGGTATAGTTAAAATGATGATTTAACATATCTAGTTTCAATGTTGAAATGTTATTTATTTCATTGATTAATTTGATTTAATTAATAAAATCATTTTTTTAGTTTATTGATTAACTAGGTTAATGGTGATAAATTAAATGAAATAGTTGTTTTGGCATTATTGTATATTAAGATTCAAATTTAAAATGAAAATGGAAATCATGTTGGATATTTAAAATTAAATAAAAATAAAAATAGAAATGTGTTTTAAATTTCACTTTTGAAATTTTGGATAAAATAAATTCTTTGCAACTTTGAAATTCTTTGTTTTAAATGAAATTTAAAAAAAATGCATGAAATATCATTTTGAAAGTAAAATTGTTTTAAAATTTAAAAATGGAAATATCCTCCAAATGTTCAATAAATTTAGTGGGTGGGGATATTTTAAGGGTTTGACCAAAATTGGGGGAAAAAACTCTATTTGAGCATTTTCAATTTCATATTAAAAAAATTGGAATTTTGGTGGAGAGTTTTGCTATGGCTAGATTTGGATTTTGAAGAAGAGATTTGGAATCACCATTGTCAAGTCTTCAAACTTTGGGAGAAAACACCAGGTTCTTCTTTATTTTTGTTTTCCTTTTTGAAATAAGTTTCAAATTTCATTATGCTATTTAAAAATCTTTAAAAATGCTATTTAGATTCAATGAAAACCCATGTTAAATCTTGCTTCAAAACTTTGAAAAAACCTTGCTTGGGAATAATGTTCAAGAAAAGATTTTAATTTGGGCTGTAAATGTTTCATTTTGGGATTTATTTGCTCAACTGGGCATATAAATTTTATAAATTTAGATAAAGATATGTATATAGGGATAATAAAAAAATATATATATACCTTATGATATATATTTTTTATATTTAAAATTGTTGTTTGAAACTGGGCAGATTTTAAAAAATTCCGCAATCATTTTTTATAAAAAAAAAAAAAGTAATATATATTAAAAAAAAATATATTTTGAAGTGTTGGGGGTCGCTGGGGGCTCACCCCACAGCGCCGCCCATGGGAACTGTGGGGGAGCCGTGCCAACGCGTACCCCAGCCCCCCACCGCCAAAGGGACGGTGTGTGTAAACACAACCACCGCCCCTTTGGGGGTTTCGACTGTGTTTACACACATCGCCCCATTCAATGGGGTTCGGTTGTGTGTAAACACAGCCGACCCAACATATGATGCGCGGCCCGAGGATAATGCGAGTGGTCCTTTTTCTTTTTCATTTTTTTTAATAATAAAAAAATATATATAATATTTTAATATTATATTTTATAATATTTTAATATTTATAAATAATATTTTATATTATAATTTATAATATTAAAATATTATTATATATATTTATAATAATATATATATAATATTTTATATATTATATTTTATAATATTAAATGTTGATTTGATTAATATCATGTTTTTATGGAATTGGGGAATTTTAATTCAATATGCAATAGTTGAATTAATGAATTTATTTTTAAGATAATGTTATTTTGAAAGAGAGAATATTGGAATTTTAAATTTTGATTTTAGATGGATATATTCAATTAATAATTCTATATTTGTATTTAAATACAAATTAATTTAAGTTGATTATTTTTAGCGTAGTTGAAATAAAGATTGATTTAGTTTAATTAAATAATTTTATCTAAAGATTGATTTATTTTAATCAAATGATTTTATTTATTAAGTTGTTTAGATTATAGAATATGATTGAGAAACTTAAGTTAAATTATTGGTTGTTAAATTCCTCAAATGTCGTGTAATAAATCTTATGTGTTTTTTTTTTGGATAAATGCTAGTAACATAGATTGAGTTGACTGGATTTAGGAAATCCTAACCTTAGTTTATTTAAATTGTCTGAAGTGTTTGCTAGTTATGTTTGATCATTCTCGATGTTGTGCAAATTGAGTAAATGTCCTGAAGTCTTCTGTTGTGCCCTTAGCACACACGCTCCATTCAAAACGGGGACCCTCTTTTCTTTCACCTTGTCGGGTCATTTTTTGTCGCCGCCTCGTTCTGCGTGCCTCCCTTTTTGATGTCTCAGGTGGTCGATGTCACTTCAAAGTCCCATCATAAATCGACCATGCCCTCCCCTTTTGGTTTTGCTGCATTCCGGTGCATCGCGGGGTCCCTTTGGCTATTTGGCCCTGAAAACGGCCCTGGGCACTTCCGGGTCCGGGAGTCCAGGATTCCCTCTTCGGGTTTCCCCTCTGGAAATGCCATTCCTTGCGGCGTTCACCGAGCATCCTTCCTGACCTCGGGGTCCGACCCACCGCCCTCCGTCTAAACTTGTTGAAAATTTTTCTGGCGACATTCCGCCATCCGGACCCCGAACCCCGGAGTTCCTCCTCTGGGGTTCCGTTTGAGTTTCGCCGTTCGTGACGGCTTAATTCCTGCTGTGCCCCGCTCCCCGGGTCTCGTTGGCCCTTTTCACCATTCGAAGTTGCTGCCGTCCCCTGTTTGCTGTGGGGTCTTCTGGGCCTGGCTGTCCGGAATTCCATGACAGTTCCATCGTCGGTGACAGTGGATCCTTGACAGATCTCCGCCCTCTGGGTCCTGGCCCACTTCCCGCCGCTGCCGTTCAAACGAATGAAGCTTCAACGGCCGCCGTCTTGCACCCTCCAGGCCGTCGGGCCCTACCTTTCCCGCCACCGTCGCCGACTTTGAATTCACCAACTTTTTTTGCGGCCATACCTGCAATAAATGCGGACATTCATGGTGGATTGGGGTATAAAATGCCCAATCTAGCTAGTCATTTTCATCAAACAGGATTGGAGTGAATTGGACAAGCTATCATCTGGAGCCCACCGTCTTCGGCATCGTCGCGATCATCGCCCTCGGCATCATTCCAACAAACATTGGTGGATCCCACATCTCCCCGCTTGGCGTATTTGAGGTAGGCCATCCGTTTGCCATTCCCGAGCTTCGTTTCATCATTTTGAGATATCTAGATGAATGAAAAAATCATTAGGAAGACATAAGTGATAGAGCATAAAATCGCGCGCCAAACCCATATATTAGAAAACTGAGAAAACCTTTAGGATGCTCTCCTCGCCGATCCAGAGTTTCTCCCGGCCGTGGCGGTTCTTTGCGCAGGGAAAACATCCGCCCCGGGCCCAAAACCCGCCTTCGCCGTCCGGTTTCAAAACTTCGATCACCTGTCGACGGCGACATCGATCTCCGGGCCTGTCCCGTCAGACTTCTCCGTCTGGATTTCTGCTTGCCTGCCGCCGTTTAACTCACTACAAAATCCTCCCCACCTCTCGGCTGCCGGACCCCGACCATCCCCTCGTCGAAGAACTTCAAAATCAACATGCGTCCTGCGGCCCTCTTGGGCCTCGAACCCCGGAGTTCCTCCTCTGGGGTTCCGCCTGTGCTTTGCCATCTATGATGGCAAACATCCTGCGGCGTCCCACCCCCTGGGCTTCACCTTCGCTTCCGTTGTTGACCTGTATCGATTAAAATTTGTTACGTCGTTGGTGCCTTTGGACCCCAGGTGTCGGGCCTCTGGGCCTCATTTTCCGTTGCCCCCGCGGGAATCTCATCGATGCCTTCCGTGCTCCGGACCCCGCCTTCCGCTTCGCCGTTCGCTGGTCTTTTCACATTCGCACCCTTGGGACTTCTCGGGGCCCGATGTCCAGACTTCCGTTCTCGAAAGTTTGCCGCTCTCCCGCCGTCGGGGAAATTCCACCCCGTCCTTCCGCTCACCGGGTCCCGAAGCGTCGTCTGCCGTGGGATCTCGCCAAACTTTGAATAGCCGTCTGCTTGCCGGGCCTCGCATCCCGGGATTCATGTCCTCGCCCGCCGTTCCAAATGGAAGCCGCCATCCGGCATCCCAGCCGCCGGGTTCTGCCCTGCCGATTGTCGCTGTTGAACTCAAACGTAAAACCTGCCACCGGGCTCTTGCTCCCGGACTTCCCCTGTCAGACTTCCGTCCGATGTTGGCCGTCTCAAACGACAAAGTTCGTGAGTCTTTCCGATGCCGCCGGCCTGAGCCCTCGAAAATGAATTAACACATGTCGACCGTCCTTTGGCCCTCTGGGCCCCGGACCCCGGACTTCCATTGTCGGATTTTCGTTAGCTGTCTGCCCCTCCAAAGTGCTATCTCCCGACAGCTTTCTGGCTTGAGACCTCCGAGCTCTCCTAAATCTATCCAAACGATCCCAAATCTAGAATCTAACTTCGACCCATGTGCTGAATTCTGCTCCTTTTCATCATGAGCTTCTTGACATATTAAAATTTGACCAAAGAAAGTTTTCGGGAGCTTTCCATTGCGTTTTCCCTCCCAGACAACATTCCTGCCAGGGAAGTCTGGCCCTTCGGGCTCGGATTGTCCAAATGCCCTTAATGAAAGATCAATAACATCTAAAGATGAAAGTTCATGATATGCTTGATTGATTAGTTGAAATGAATATTATTTTCAAGATATAGACTAACATGAATGCTTTTGTGATCCATTGCGCTAACTTTGTCCTTGTCTGCAGAATATATGGAATCGGGTGCAGGAACTTCATGGGCATCCGCCGAAGGGGACAAAGGAAAGAAGTCAGGAAGGACCCCTTGAGGGAAAGAAGACAAACATCAGATGAAGTACCAATTCCAGGGCGAGCCGCTCCACTCAAAGGTCACAACATATTGGAAAGAAATCACCAACACTAACATTGGCCAGGTAGATATAGATGAATTCACACAGAGAGTCAGAGTCAACCCGACAACAAAGAATGCCAGACTGATAAGGTAGAGTGGAATAGCTAAGGCTTCCGGTTTCCCTCCATTTCTCGTGGTGCTCGAATTAGTCATGGTTTGTCAAGAAGCCTACCAGACAGATACTAGAACAATTGTCGATAAGGAGGGAAACATCCTCACAGACATGTCGCCAGAAGGGATCACCAAGACCTTCCACATTCCCACATTCCAACAGATGGAGGTCCCCACAATAGAAGAATGTTAGGCGGCGTGGGATGATAACCCAATAGGATGCAAGAAATCTATAAATTTGCATTGGCTCAAGGAAAAAAGGGCCAGCGCTGCGAAAGTTCTTCAGGAGCTTTTCTGTAGCGATTTCCACGAGGATTACCATGACCTGGTAACCATGTTGAGCAGGGTTATGGGTCTTCCAACGGCCGCCTACTTCCAGGAATGGATGGCCTATTTCATTGAATAGATCTTACGTGGGAATGAGGACGTCACAACCAAGGTTTCATTCTACTGGGGCCGAATCATAAGCAACTGCTTCCATGAGCAGTTTGTCAACGTGAAGAAGAGCTCCAAGTTTTATATGACCTCCTACCTTGTCTACTCCTTGGCGGATCAAAGACAGTATAGTGGGTTGTTTGTAGCACCCGATCAGGGGTAGAAGCAAGGACTTAAACCATTTGATAAGTATCCGTAGCTCCAGTACCAGAATTTCAAGAAAGATTACTGCAGGGTTAATGATGCCTTCATTGGCCATATCATCAGATTGATCACCGGAGACTTCGAGAGGAGGGTCTCCCACAGCGCCAGGGCGCTTCTAAAGCAATATGCTTTTCTTTTCATCTAGTATATGAAGTTTACATATATCCGGGCCCAGGGCTTCACTGATAGGCCGAATAAATTTCCTCGGTACCCCAACGACAGGATCATCCTCCTGAAGCTTTCTCGGCAGCTCCAACACTTGCAGGCAATCTTCAACAACAAGCACATAGCAGGGATCTCCTACCCCATGACCCTTGGCCAGGGCATGTACCGATTACAGATGTCACAATGTGCTAGTAACTCTGAGAAGGAGCTGAAGGAGTACCATTTTGACTGGCACACCGCTCGCCCACGGATGGACCCGCATGGCCATGTCAGGAAGGCACTGGGGCCAACCTATGCCTATCAATATCACATTGAGGATTTCTAGGCTGACTGCCAAGATGACAAAGAAGTGTGCGCAAGGCACTACATGCGCATGACGGTACTATTCTTAAGGAGGGTGCAACCATTCCCGGTGCCGGACCAAGTCGAGGAAGATGAGTCCACAATCATGCATCCGAGGTACCCTGCGGTTGCCAATCTGCCAATACCGTCGATCGACTGGGATGAACAGGAGGTCGATGACCTAGACACCATAACCCAGCCAATCTTAACTCGTACCAGGGAGTGGATCGACGGGTAGGTGGTTCATTTAAAGCGGCAAGGAGTAGTCCTGACCTATGAGGGGCTCAAAAGCGAGCCGAGTGCCATAGAGGATGTTGCTGCCACCACGTCAATTGGCGGGACCTCCAAGTCTCCTCCTGTCACCAGATCCCAGAAAAGAAAAGGAACAGAGACTGCGCAGTCTCCAGACCCCAAGGCCCCTGCAGAGAAAGAAACGGGAGGCTCATCCCCCAAAAGGCTTAAACAGGTAGAAGGTGCAAAAGAATCCCGGCCTCCATTGGCTCTCCCTGCCCCTCCTGTTGCACCGCCCACCTCCTTGGCTATGGTCGCCGCTTCCTCGCTGGCAGTGGACATTTCTGTCCATCTTGCCCCTTTGCCTCCGGCCGAATCAGTAATAATCATTGACTCCTCTTCTGGTGTGACTACTCCCCCTTCCTCTGCTGCCATGTCGCCAATCACATCGCTCCCCCTGGCAACCATAACATCACCTATTCCCATTCCCACTATGCCCGAGGCTCTTACAAGGCATATGCAGAACCTTCCCCCTGAGCTCTCCCAGATCTTAATGGATCCAACTCTCCAAGCAGTCCTCGCCCAAGTCCTTGCAACGGCTCAACCGTCACAACCACCAACAGGGCCACCAGTTATGGAAGCCACGATGCTAATCTCAAAGGAGTTGGAGGAGTGAGAGTAGGAAGCCTAGAAGTCTATCGAGGAGGAGGCTGATGAGTATCATGAGCACCTTGAGTAAGAGCACCGAACCATCGATAGGGTGGTTTATGAGGAGGAGACAGGCTCTTCCGAGAGTGGGGACGAAAAGGGTGGCTCGGGTGCTAAGGAAATCATTCAAACCTTTGATGAGGACCTTGAGGAAGAAATGACACAACAATTGAAGAACGTTGGGACAGAGGCAGAAGGGTCACCACATGGTGAAGAAGGGCAGCCCCCAGAAGAACAGTAGATAAAGGACTTAACCGAGGCTGAAGCCCATGTTGTTAGAAGTCCCGAGACTGGGGATACTGAGGAGAAGAAAGAAGAAGAAACAACAAAAGAAGAAACTCCCATCTAGCAATTATCCACCAAGCTGCCTGTCAAGTGCCTAGTGTTTGTCCACGACTCCGAAAAAGAGGAAGAGGATGCCACCAAAGAGAAAGGAGATTCCCAAAAGGAAAAGGAAGCGGAAATCCTACCATTGACCGAGAAGGACGAGGGTAGCCGTGATTCACCCAAGGGGAGGTCTGCTATGCCCGAATGGTTGGGGAGACAACTTGAGAAAATGACCCCTGTGCTGAAGGACCCAAGGGCAAGGTTGGAGGCCATCTTGGCTCGAGCCCAAATCACAACAAAGAAGGATAAGAAGCCCAAGGTCTGATCTAAAGTAACAATGGGTGCTTCTGGCTCCCGAGCAGCACAAATTGCAACACCCACAATTGGCCAGGCGGGGGTAAGTTATAACATCTCTACCATTGATTTGGGGACTGCTACTAGGGAGCAGAAGGTCGAGCACCTTGAGGAGTCGGTGGCCACAGTGGTGCACCTGATAAAGCAGGATAAAATCTCAAAAGATGAGCTCAAGACATAGGTTGCTACCCTAACAGATTATATACAGTAATGGTCCTTAGTGGACGACCTGCCCACCACCTCCACGGCCGCACCTCAGCTACTTTCCAAAGAGCAGATCGACAAAATGGAAAGAAGAAAGAACTTGGAGAAGACTACCGAGGACTGGTTCCGACAAGTCACATATGTCAGAAACATGGGAATCAGTAGGGCTGTGCGGACAACCAACAAGTTCTTGGACTTGATACAATCTCTGGAGAGCACAAAGAAGCTCTACACCAATTTCCCCGCAACCTACGACTCCACCTTCCCAAGGATCGAAGCTATCCTTCAAATTCCTAAAGCCACGTGGGAGGAGAAGCTTGCGTTTAAAAAGGAAGATCACTGGCTAATGGATGTATGGCGCAGAGACTTCGACAACTGGAAGGAGAGGTTGGAGCAAATCTTGAGCAGGGTAGATCCTGATATTGAGTGGGTCAAGGAAATCCGGGCAGAATGTGCCCGGTACCTTAAGCTGATGACGGGCTATGATATGCCCATAGTGCAAATGGATCCAGAGAAGATCAAACCCTACTTCCAGGAGAAGATGAAGGATGAGATGGCTGGAGAAATCACAATGGAGTTCCTAAGTTTTGCTGCCCACGCCTTCGACCAATCGGAGCTGTTTAGGGACCAAGGCTCGAAATATGATGAAGATTGGAAAAGGCTGGAAGAAAATGCTAAGGAGTGGAGCTACCAGGCGTTGCGGTGTGAAATCCTCGAAATAGACAAGCTCCAGGTGGTCATCCTCAAATACATAGAACACACAGCTTCTGAGGAGCAGAAGGACAACCCAACCAAAGATGAAGACCTTCCTGAAGAGTAGCTACAGCAAAAAACAACAATCAGCTACAAGACAAAAGAGCTACAGTGCCATCAGCTAGAAGACGAAATAGGGAAGAGACAAGAATGTAATTTTAAATTGTAATCTATTTGGGGGTAGGTGAAACCCTATTTTGTAATGAATCTTAGCCATTCATTTAACTTTTTGAAAACTATAAATAGGGCACTCCTTTTATTTGCAAAAGTGAGAGTTGAGTTGTTGTAAAGGCATGCTGCAGAAATTTATAAGAAAAAGCATTGACTTGGTGTATTTTCTTGGTTTCTCCCATGTTGCTTGATTCAATCTCCAATGCTAGATGTTTGACTTAGATTCTATTGCTGTTTAGTTAGCTGTCTTATTTCTTTGGATTGATCTTAGAAATGTTGTTGGGTGATTATGAAAATTCCTGCCTTGTTGATGATTCCTTTGTCCATACTTTTTGCTATTTGCTGAAGGTAGATAGCTGTGCAAAGTTAGCCTGGACTTGATTTCAAAGCTGCTCTAAACATTTATCTTTGATTCATGCATGTACATGGTGAATGAGGAATGAAAAATCTGCAGACCTTAGAAGATAGCACAATTTCCATGATACTGTGAAATCCCTGGTTAAGTGGGATATTGTTTTAAGAAATTGTCCATTGTAGGAACTCCATTGTCACTATTCATAGCTAGTTGCAGACTTAGGAACTTTTCCTCTCCCTTGCCTTTTTTCCCCTTTTTTTTATGACTGACCTATGTTAAGGTTCATTGCACATTGTAAAACCAAATCCAACAACTAAATGGAGTCCAAGATTGCTGTTTGAACCTACAGCCAATGCATAATAGTTTTTATTCCAAGAACTCCATTTCAAGATCCAACTTCCATGCTTTGTGTCCTTGCTTTGTATTTCCTGTAAGACTGCCTTGTGATTCCAGAAAATCACATCAAACTACTAAGGTATCTAAGCACTGTCATGACCTGACATTCGAGAGACCTTGGGATAGTGTTCTGCAATTCGATTATGGGAGATTGTCTTTTAAGAGAGGTAGTGCACCTACGCACTGCCTGTGTTGAGAAGTGCATAAAAACACCATCAACATCTTCCAGATAGGGTTTCATTTATTTGTATGGGTTGTCATTATGATAGTCAACCTTTGGATTGTCTTGGGTTTTGTGCCTCCTTTGGATTAGGAGTGGGTTATGAGTTTTGTGTCTCCTTTGGATTAGGAGTGGAGTATGTGTTTTGTTACCTCCAGTGTTTGGAGAGGGTTTTGACCTTTGCTTCCTCTTGTGTTTGGAGAGGGTTTTGACCTTTGTAGCCTCCAATGTTTGGAGAGGGTTTTGACCTTTGTAGCCTCCAGTTTTTGGAAAGGGTTTTGTACTTTTTTTTCCTCTAGTGTTTGGAGCGAGTTTCCTTTATTTGTTGCCTCCTTGGATTGGAGAGGTCGTCTTATCTAGGTTACCCATTGGATTGTGGTTTGGTATCGAGTGTGTTGTCGATAGGAGAGTGGCTCTTTGTGGGGGTTTGACACACAAAAGGGCGCTAGGGTAACTCACTTAGGGTTTTAAGTAAGTGATAACATAAAAAAAATTAATGAAAAAATCTTAGACTAATTAAGATAATTAGTGCCTCTCTCATAACTCATTCTCTTTTAAGGTTTGAGATGAGACGAGAAGCACAGTTTGTATGAGGGTCCAACGACTGGTAGAGTTGAGCCAGGATAACCCAAGGTGGGGGTTCGGTTGCCTAAGATAGTTGAGCCAGGGTAACTCATAGAAAATGTCGTATGACACTCTCTCTATGTCAACTAGAAGTCAGTTTTTTGTACTGCGTAAATGATCCTTGTTCTTTGGAAGCATTGTAACCTTTGTGTTAAGTGATGTTGCACTTGTATCCTTTTCAGTTTAGTTATGTATTAACCTGTGTCTAGAGGTTGATGGTCTTGTTTAGGAATTCCTAGTTACTATCTCCTAGCATGGGGGGTGAGCCTTCAGGTATCACACGGTTGGGTGGAACGTGCACCTTAATCCGTCGGGTCTTCTTCTTGTCCGTGTGGTCAAGATTTCTAGTTGGAGAGCTCATGGGATCCAGTTTTTTTCCATGCTTAATTCATTCAATTGATCTTGTATTTTATTACCCCTCATTTGTTATCGAGGTGGATTTTGTAATATGTAATCATGCTTATGGAATTTATCTCATTCGGGGAATGAGTGTTGTAATCATGTTGTAAATTATATTATTGGAATCAAGTGGTATCTCATATTCTTTGATGTAAATTATTATGTATGGAAGGTATGTGAACTTAATTGTTAAGTAATTAAATGTTATGGTTTTAATTCATGTTTCTTGTTTGGGTTTAAGTAACTCAGTCTCGTGACCTTAGGGGATTGGTTGGCATCGGTTAGTGATCTTGCATGTTAATTGTCCTTAAACAAAAAAAAAAAATAGTTGCGTTTGAGTAGTTAATTGCAACTTCCCCTAGGGTTGCGTGGCGGGGCGTTACATGTTATTACGATGTCCCCCAATACATGCAAAACATACAATATGTGTAACTATATCTATATATATACATATGTATATATGTATGTATATATGTATATGTATATCTCTATAGATATCTATATATGTGTATATACATGTTTATATATATATGTGTATATATATGTATATATATGTGTGTGTATATATATATATGTATATCTATATGTATATATGTGTGTATGTATGTGTATGTTTGTATATATATATATGTATACATATATGTATATATACATGTACATATATATCTAGATCTATATCTATATATGCATACATGTATATATGTGTAACTATATCTATAAATGTATACATGTATATATGTGTAACTATATCTATATATGTATACAGATGTGTATATGTGTGTGTGTATATATATATGTATATCTATATGTATATATGTGTGTATGTATGTGGATTTTTGTATGTATATATATGTATGTATATGTATGTATATGTATATATATATGTATATATACATGTATATAGCTAGATCTATATCTATATATGCATACACGTATATATGTGTAACTATATCTATATATGTATACATGTATATATGTGTAACTATATCTATATATGTATATAGATGTGTATATGTATGTATATGTCTATATATGTGTTATATATACATGTTTATATATATGTGTATATATATGTATGTATATATAAATATATGTGTGTGTGTGTGTATATATATGTATATCTATATGTATATATGTATATATGTGTGTATGTATGTGGATTTTTGTATGTATATATATATATATATGTATGCATATGTATATATATATGTGTGTATATATATATGTATATATATCTAGATCTATATATGTATGTGTATATATGTATATGCATATTTGAAATGTAGTGTGCTATGGATGGACGTATATATATTTATATGTATATATGTCTGTATGTATGTGGATTTTTGTATGTGCATATATATATATATACATGTATATATGTGTAGATGTATATATGTGTGTGTATATATGCATTTGTGTATTTGAAATGTAGTGTACCATGGATGCAACATTATGAAAGATTGTCAGAACCTCGTGTTAAGAAGAAGATGCTATGGAAAACTAAGTGCATTGGGAATTGATTGTTAATTTGACCGTTGTTACAGGTTTTGTAGTCACTGTCGTTATTCTGAAAGGTTGTTTATAACACATTATTTTATCAATTTCCGCATTGTGGTTGGGCTATGGCCTACAAGAATAACAAAAAAGTGTGGAGTATAGTGTGGTGATTATAAAAAAATGGAATAAATAAGTTTTATTTCTTTTCATATATGGAAGATTGATGCAAGTGTTCATCAAATTCATCGAGAGTGCATGTTCTAGGTTGACTGTGTTGCAGGAATATAGATTGTTTTTAAAATTATTTATGGATCTACAACTGTAAATGTGCATTTCTTATATTATTTGTTTCAATATATATTGTAGATGTGTGAAGAATAAAAATAGGAATCTAGAAAGGTTTACTATTTAAAAATTGAGAATGGACATTGTTAGCTTTTCATGGTTTAATTGAATGTTTGGTTGTTGTATTCTTGTCACAATAGAACTTGTGGCCAGTTGCTGGTGTTGGAGCGCTGTCTTTTACAAACAACGGCTCTACTAATGGCAGTTGACTCTAGCTCTCCCGAGTCTTCCCAACAATTGTTAGGCCCTGATCTTGTAAGTTTGTTCCTTGTTTATTCTTTGTTCCTGCCACCTACATTGGTTCTTTCCCATGTGCATGGAGCAAACTGCAAACATCCTTTACTTGCAGTTGGATCCTTGTTGGTCTATAGTGTGGCTTGTTTGTATTTGACATATTTATGTGGCTTTAATGTATTTCTTTCCTGGGTATTTGGGAGAAGCCATTGTTTAGCTATCTACTTGTGTTTCTTTTTACTGGAGTTGCATCTAGCTTCCTTTTTGTTGCAATATTTCCATGGACTATCCAGTGGTAATGCTAAACTTATTGATTGTTGTCGTATGTATTGAATGGTGATGGGTTGTAAAATTAGTTTATACATATTTATTGGAATCATGGTTGTGTGTTTGGAGTCTCTTGCTTTCTGTTCATGCTTGTACTACTATATTGTTTATGTTGTTTTCTACAAGGCATTATTGATAGCTATTCTCTAGCTTCCCTACATGTTTCACACATGTCTAGGACCTTCCCCTAGGGTGCTGGAAAAGTTGTGATTTAGAGGGCTAGTGGTTGGCCAAGAGGATGTTGGCCTTATTGTACTTTGCAAGGTGTTGTTGGCTATTGTCCTGTCTCTTTGGTTATAATACGGGGTTACAGACCTACAGTCAACAATTCCTTTTTGTAAATGGCATAGACTGTGTAGTTGCTTTACCGACTTTAAAATGCTGCTTTTTTGAAAGTGCATATATGTTGACTCAACTAAGTTCAATAAATGGCAAGGTTGAAGAAAATTCTGACCAAAGTTCATACAAATAGGGGATATGCACCCATGTTCCATGTTAGTTGTTAGCGACCCATATATATATATACAGACACACACACACACACATATATATACATAATTTTTATTCCCCTCAAGACATTGTATGCAAAAGGTTGTATTGTTTGTTACGAACAATGTTATTTTATTAATTCTTGGCATTTTTTGGCTATTCTAATTTTGACAATGTGCTGTTGACACCATTTTATTTTTCTATTTGTTTGCTAATAATAAAGGGTTTTGAAAAATTTGGGTAGGTTGTCTTATTTTATTAATTAATATAGATGTACCACAGATAGAAAAGGAACCGTGGTATTTGATAAATATTGTTTTTGTTGCAAACTGGTAGAAATCTACAGCCACAAAACACACAAACCTTAAAGCAAAATCCACCAAAAATTGATGGTAAGAAACCCATTAAAAAATATACCCATACAAAAAAACACTCCTTTCTCAACACAATCTCCTCGAAAATTGGAAAAAATACAGCCTTTGCTAGCTATTTCTAGTATGCATTCTTCCCCGAATCCTAGAAACATAGCCAAAACATTGAGCCCATAAACATAGAGAATGAGACCAAAAAATATGTTATCGATAGCTATACAGAAATTTGTTTTGTTTCCTGGAGACTTTAATATAGATGTTGCTTGCATGCTCTCCACTACACAGAAAAGTATTGGTTGTATTCATCATTACATAGGACCGACCCCATGCTTTTGCAACTGCATCAATTGTTAACAATACAAAATAAGCATCTTTTGATAGCCACCAAAAAAGTACCATAGACAAATTTTGGTTAAAAACAAGTTAATAATTTGTGTGATGTAGAGTATAAGTAGCAGAAGACTAATCAACAATGATCAATAGAATCTAACATAAAGTGTATAAGGTCAACTATTTTAGTCCATTGTAACCATAAGCTTAAACATATAATTTTTTTCCTAATCCCCATGCCAAAAAGATAGCAATTTGTACATAGAAAATACAAAGTAAAAGTCAAGACAATGAGGACTACTCTCCACCCTACCATATTGGGTCATGGAGCCTCATGGACCCTCACCAAATGCTTGAGAAAGAATATAGATTGGCAACCACTCTAATTAGTGGTGAAATGAATTTTACGTATTACAATCAATATAGAGTGCATTAGGATACGATTGTCTATTTGAACATTGTTGCTGAATTTTATAGTTGCTAACATGTTATTCAACAAGGTTGTTTATAACACATTAGCCAATGGAATAGCGTGTTATTGGTGCAACATGGTATGCAAGGAAAAGCAAAATGTGTTAGTGTGATAAAGATAGAGCATTGGTACACAATAAATAAATTAGAAAATGTAAAGGCTTATACAATTGATGACAAGGATGAGGCAAGACAGTTGCAATAGAACACAGTAAGAAAATAAAATCTAGGCATACCCTATGTAGGGAATGAATTGAAGTCTAGATATAGAAAAGGAGGTCTACTCTCCATCCTACCATATTGGCTGATTGAGTGTGATTGACTCTTCCCGCTTGGGAAAGAGAGCTCAAGAACTGGGATGCAGATTCATAACCGCAATTACAATCACTTGATCTTCTTAGCTAGTTGAACTTGGCTCAAAAAGGTCATCCATCTGTTTACCATATAAAATTGAATATTAACACCCAACTTCTTGAACTATCTCTCCCAAGCAAGAACACCAATGAGCTGATTAGCAAGGCAATTTGAAAATTCATGCACAAAATGAAAAGAAGCAATTTTCCATGGTGCAGTGCACATACTGCAAATCAAACACACTCCTGAAGGATTCCTTTGATATGCAACTCTTCCCATTTTCTTCAAATACACGTCTTCTTGCTGAGTTTCCTTAACAAAAATGGGAAAAATATTATTAGAGGTGACACTTTCCTTTTGCATATGCATCCATCTGTCCTTTCAAAAAATACAAAATTACCTACAACGTGCTCTCAAAAGTTGTACAAAGCTTAATCTAGCTTGCATTCTCACAAAAGGTTACTCTCATCACTCATGGCTCTCATTTCAGGTATAGCAATAGAATAACACAAAAGGATGCCTTGCTAAAAATTGTCAAGCGTATGTATGTGATGTTGACAAAATATGTTGGCCAGAGTTATAGCGCATTTGCCACCTACTATGCGGATTAGTGTGCATAGAAAACAATACAACCTTTTGTATACAATGTCTTGATGAAAATTGAAATAATGTATATATATGTGTGTGTGTATACATATATATGTGTGTGCGTGTGTATATTTATGTGTATATGTATGTATATATATATATATGTATGTATGTATATATATCTATATATATATGTATATATGTACATATATATATGTGTGTGTGTGTGTATACTATTCTCTTGGAAACATATCCACAAAAATGCAAATATTGAAGAGAGACTCATCGAAAATTGAAAATAGCAAACCTATACAAAAAAAATTCCTTTATGAACACATGTTGATCTAAAATTGAAAGAATACAACCTGTGGAACAATACCTATAAAATGAAACAATATAGCATAAGCAACAAAACTATAATTGACAATCCCCAATGGGAGCTAACGGAAAGCGTATAACATTGAGTATTTTGTTCCAATGCAAAGAACAATAATCAACAATACTTGATGGAATGACATGTAACTTGTATAACATTAAGTATTTTGTTGGATCACATGCATAGCAACAAAATGGATGCCATGGATCAAACAATATTTGTTTCAGCACAAAGCAAGGTAGAGAGAAATATTAAAGAAAAACAAGCATAGTAACATATCCTTGCAAAATGATAGGCATAAGATGTTGACAATAGATAAAATAATATTTGTTCTACGAAAAAAAAAATAGTCTTCTGTCAATAGCAACCTAGCATACTTTACGATATAAATAGTTTGTTGATAGAGGTGAAGCAATACATCTTGCAACAACCTACAAAGCACAAGTGATGCCAGCTTCACAAAAAAATTAACAGTAGGTGGCTGTACTTGCACCTTCATAGAAGCTTGTCCTCTTTGCATGAACATTTAGTGTTGTATGGTCTGTGTGTAGTGGCAACAATGGTCAATGCAAGCTACGATAAAGCACGTATAAGGTAAATTATTTTAGTAGATTCTAACCACAACCTAAAACATTTGATTTTTTTTGGAAATGCTATCTGAGAAGGATAGCAATTTGTACTCTTAGATAACAATCTGTACATGTAAACTGTAAAATAAAACACAAGACAATAAGGATTTCTCTCCACACTGCCATATTGGGTCATGGAGTGTCATGATGTGAGTAAAAATACCGAAAGTGTTTGCAAATTTCAGTAAGGCATTGTTGGGTGTTCTTCTCTAACTTTAGGTGGAAAAACAACATGTAGTGCATAACATTGACTATTTTACTACATTCCAACCATGGCCACAAAACAAAAGGCATCAAGGAAACATTGTTTCCAAACAACAAGTCCCTCTATATGCATCCAATCAATGACGTTGCATTGTTGTCAAGCATAGCTTTTAGGTTTTTGTTTGTTAAAGGCTCACAAAAGGAGTTGTTCATTCTATCGTGACATAGATAGCTTCCACCATAGATAGAACTAATGGACAATACACTTGGTCGGGGGTTCCATCAGAGTCGATGGAGCTTCATGACCCAATATGGGTGGGTGGAGAGAATTCCTTCTCTTCTTTTCCATTTCAAATTTTCTATTCGCTATTGATTATTTCTTGAATGCTCTCAAACAGAATTATTGCAACCATTAGATGTGTGGTATCTGTGAATAGAAGGATTGCTTCAACCATTGATGAATGTGATGGACAATCTATATTCTTGCTCGGGGGTTTGGTGAGAGTCCATGGGGCTTCATGACCCAATATGGTAAGGTGGAGAGCAGGCCTTGTTTTCTTCTTTTGCAGTCCACATGTATATTTATTTCTACATAGAAATGTTCACTGATAAGATTGTATTCCCAATATGGTAGGATGAATAGTAGATCTTCTTTTCTTTTGCTTTGATGCTTGCAAGAATGCTTTTTGTTCATTGCAATATTTCGACATGTACATGTGTATGTACATATGCATGTGCAATAGAAAACTTGTCCAGTGGATAGTGAGTATTTCTTCAGTCTATTTCATTTTGCATTGCCTAGCTATTGATTAATTTCATTGTTGCTTGGCTTCGTTCTAATATATATACATATACATATACATATACATATATATATATATATATATATATATATATATATATATATATATATATATATATATATATATATATATATATATATATATATATATATATATATATATATATATATATATATATATATATATATATATATATATATATATATGTGCATATGCATGTTCAACGAAAAATATCAACTTATTTTCAATGGAGACTGTCATGAAGGAAGGGACGATGTAGAACAATAGGCAACAATAGCACTACAATCTTGTTTGAATAGTGCATCGTACCTTCCATTCATGACAGTATGCATTGAACATAGATTGGATATGCATATATACATTTGTAGACACGTTACCCCATATGTTTATCTTGGTTATTGTCAATAAGTGACATAGTAAAATCTTTTTGTCTCCATGTGGATTTTGAATTTTCTAAATTCCCCCTCCCTTCCACTATGGTTTTACATTTGCAATCAGAAAAATTACATATGTTCATCTAATGCATAATGTCAATACTCATGCCTTGGTTATTATTCCTTCTAGGCTTTAAAAGTAATTGTTAGAATAAAAGGTGGTATATTTCCAATAATAAGCAACATTCATTCCATATTTGATGGCATGACACAAATTTATGGAGATACTTGACCTAATAGCATTGAAGAGACTTCTTTTTCCGAATAGTGTTTAAGTATTAAACAATGTATCATATTATACTTCATAAATTACTAGTATATGCAACATGGTTTAACACTAAAAATTCTATCCTGAAAAGAAGTCTCCTCAATGTATGGTGATGCTAGTAATAGCTGTACCTGTGGAAATTTTCTAATGCAATCAATGCAATCCCTTTTAAGTTAGCCACTAGCCCAATCAAATTAAGTCCTTGCATTCTTGTTTTTCAATTTCTAGTTTGTAAGCACTTTTAAATAAAATGCATATGAATACATACAATTATGTATACATGTTGGTTTTATTGTGCCTATTGGTACTTTCTTGCATATTCAAATAGGTTGACCGCTATACTTATGCCATTGCCTTGTAACCTAGTTTTTTTACCATTTTATTATGTTGCATGTTGTTGCTATAGGAATTGCAATTCCTTCAGGTTTGAATGCCACATCAAGTGTAGAATGTAGAAAGGCATAAAAGCATGAGAGAAACCATGTTTATTATGCACACCACAACCACATTTGTGCAGATCGACAAGTGAAGGACTTACAAAAGCGAAGTGCCATGAACCTAGTTGGCTTGGTAGCCCATGCTGAAGAAGGGACACCACCATTGTAGGCAAGCTCGCCAGTAGTATTTGCAAACTATTGCTGCCCCTCAACTTCCTCTCGCTTACCAGTGAGCCACACCCAACCTTGTGAGACTAGTCCCGCAATACCTAGTCATGCACCACTGAAACCACTTCCTGGGCATTCCTTCCTAACCACATCCTCAACAACCCTGCACTTAGGCAACATGTTTGGTGAACCCTTCCGCATAGCAATGCAATCCTTCCACCAGCGCATTGATGCTTTTTCTAACTTGAAAACTTGCTCTACTTGCAATGAGAGCTATGATGGCATGAGAGTTCGGCCATCCAGTTCTAGCGTTGTTTTCTTACATTGTGCTTCTAAAAAGGGTGTGCATAGATATAGCCTAGCAAATAAAATGGATCCAAGGCCACAACCAACCATCCTTGCAAAGCTTACTCAAGTTGAATAAATTCTTATAGCAAGAGTTGCTCCTATTTTGCAAGTAACCCACGCCAAAGGAGGCCAATAAAAATGTAGTGGGCACACTATAAGCTTCCCACAAGACATTACTTGCATTGCAACTTTGTTGCCACACCGGCTACATGATCTTGAAGTTGTCATTATGCAAAAAATTGGCATGCAAAGGACAAAATATGATTGCTATGTTGACAAACATAATGTCATGGCTGCATTAATTTATAAAATTGAGAATGACCCGTACTATAGTGATGTTGCAATAGATTGTGATGCTTTAAATTTGTTGCCTCCTAGAAGTACTGACATCTTTGATCTCTTGCACATAATGGAAGCACCGATACATGGCCCAAATGAACCAATGGCAGCTGTAGAAAGTGTTGTTGATGAGGAGGCTGACCTTCAAGAATTCTCATCATTTATTCCATTGATGCCCAGACCTCCTCGAGAATTGCAGGAAATTAGAGATGCCTTACAAATTAAAGACACTAGTCAAAATACCTTGCCCTGGCCTGAAATAGATTCTAGTCCTATCAATGAATATAATACAGAAGGGTTATTAAGTATGGCTTTTCCAATGTTGTTCCCAACTGACATGGTAATGCCGCTACAATCGAGAATAGTACAAGTTCACTTACATGAATATGCCTTGCACTTGATGATATATTGTGATAATAGGTTTGGGGGGCATGTAAAATTTAGATATTACATTTATAATTTAATAATGAGACATCGAAGCCAGCAATTAGGATCCGTATTTATGAAAAAAAACTTGGAGGAAAGAATCCCAACATCGATTCTAGCTCTGTGGAAATTGCTTCAAAATGCACCAGATACACAAATAGCAAACCAAATTGTTCGCTTTGGTGCATCCTTACAAGGTATTCGCTCATATTGGGCCAAGAGCCGACAAGAGCTTGCAGGAATGATCCACTAGCTTGGTACACTGACCCTTTTCTTCACTTTGAGCTCTGCAGATACAAAATGGCCTGATATGCATAAGGTGATTGAACCCAGAACGCAATTTGATTCACCCTAATCCTGAGCACACTTCACAGAGAACATTGTGTAGAACTCGCACATAACAACCTTGTACATGCACCTGCAATTCACTATTTTCCGTGAAGAGGTTATTGAGATATTTTTCCAAACAAAGGACTATTGGTATAGGTATGAGTGGTAGCATCATGGGTCAACACATGTGCATGGGTTCTTGTGGCTCCCAGATTCCCCAAATATGGAAATGCTCGATTGGTCCAATCCTCATGAGCTTGAGCATGCAAAAAAAATCTTTGATTGTTATGTTTTAGCATGGAACCCTCGTGTCCCAGAGCAAGTAATATCAAGGATCCACCGGTCAACCTTGGATGACCCATGCTTGCTTAATACTACACAAATTTCTTCAATGGATCCAATGGTTGACTATGGACTCTTCATTCCTAGCCTTGCTTAGCTTCCCCAACATTTTCAAAGATTAATTTATACAAACATTAGTACAAGATGTTCCTATTCAACTGTTGCTTTTCATTTCCCCTTCTTGCTAGCAAGAAACATCCATTGTCTAAATTTTAACTTCCTCTCAATGCCTTCCTGCGCTTGTCCGGGTTCATCCCGCCTCCATAGCTATGGCACTTGAATTATTTCTTTCTATCACTTTTAGATTCTAAAAAAATTAGATTGGAAATATTTCCAGGTGTCACTGAAGAGGTTTATGATTGTTAATACATTTATGCTCTCAACTACCCTTTATTCTTTGAGATGAAACTATATTGTACTTCTATACAATGTAAGGTTGTATACCATTCTTGCCATCTATTCTTTTCTAATTACATTCAAAGTTCTTTTTGACAAATTCTGCAAGTCTATATATTCTTCTAACAAGATAATAGTGATCTTAGGTGAATAACATTTGCAAGTTGCAGAAGACAATTATTTTCAATTGTCCACATATTGTGTGCTACATTTTGCAAAAGGTATATGTGCATCCTGTTTATAACATGTATTTTATTCAACATGTAGTAGATATTATTCTTTACAAATATATTATATTTCTATGGAAGGTAAGCCTGTATCCCTTTCTTTCCATCTGTTCTTTTCTAATTACATTCAAAGTTCTTTGTGACAAATGTTGCAAGTCTATATATTCTTCTAACAAGATAATAGTGATATCAGGTTAATAACATTGGCAGGTTGCAGAAGACAATTATATTCAATTGTCCACATATTGTGTGCTACACTTTGCAAAAGGTATACCTCCATCCTGTTTATAACATGTATTTTATTCAACATATATTAGATATTATTCTTTACAATTTATACAGCTCTTTATACTTCCTTTGACAACATTTTACATTCCAAATACATGCACTGATGTACAGTTTAAATTCCTAGAGAAAAAACTACTCTAATTACAGGTTTGGTCATAATCCATGACACTTGATGACATAATATGGAAGGGTGCAAACAAGGCCTAGCTTACTCTCTCAATCTTCCATTTCATTCCCTACACAAGGTATGCCTATATTTTATTTGCTTCTACTCTTCTACTCCAGCTTCATTTCATACAATTTGTTATGGATTCTGTAAGCCTTCACAATTTCTAATTCATTTGTTGTCTACCAATCGTATGTGTTTAGTGTGCTAAATTTTCACTTATTCTTTAATGTTTCCAACCATACTCTATGCAAACAATCATCATATGTGTAGCTTCTTATGCCTTCAGAGCTTGCATTAAGTAAGTAGTGGCATACACATTGTTTTCACCATTTATCTGAATGGCAAGCAATTTATTTTTCCTTGCTTGGGGGTTTGGTGAGAGCACTTGACACTCCATGACCCAATATGGTAGGGTGGACATCAGGTGCTTCTTTCTTATATTGACTGTCCATTCTTCATCATACACCAGGTATCTCTAATTTTTGTTTACTTCATTCCTTGTATTACTACTTCATAGCAAATTGTATGTTATTCAAAGTTCTTTGTGACAAATGTTGCAAGTCTATATATTCTTCTAACAAGATAATAGTGATCTCAAGTTAATAACATTGGCAGGTTGTAGATGACAATTAAATTCAATTGTCCACATATTGTGTGCTACACTTTGTAAAAGGTATACCTCCATCCTGTTTATAACATGTATTTTATTCAACATATATTAGATATTATTCTTTCCAAATTATACAGCTCTTTATACTTCCCTTGACAACATTTTACATTCCAAATACATGCACTGTCGTATAGTTTAAATTCCTAGAGAAAAAACTACTCTCCTTGCAGGTTTGGTCATAATCCATGACGCTTGATGACATAATCTGGAAGGGTGCAAACAAGGCCTGCTTTGCTCTCTCAATCTTCCATTTCATTCCCTGCACAAGGTATGCCTACATTTTATTTGCTTCTACTCTTCTACTCTAGCTTCATTTCATACAATTTGTTATGGATTCTATAAGTCTTCACATTTTCTGATTCATTTGTTTTCTACCAATCGTATGTGTTTAGTGTGCTAAAATTTCACTTATTCTTTCATGTTTCCAACCATACTCTATGCAAACAATCATCATATGTGTATCTTTTGATGCCTTTAGAGCTTGCATTAAGTGAGCAGTGGCCTAGACATTGTTTTCACCATTTATCTGAATGGTGAGCAATCTATTTTTCCTTGCTTGGGGGTTTAGTGAGAGCACATGACGCTCCATGATCCAATATGGTAGGGTGGACATCAGGTGCTGCTTTCTTGTTTTGACTGTCCATTCTTCAACATACACTAGGTATCTCTAAGTTTTGTTTGCTTCATTCCTTGTATTACAACTTCATAGCAAATTGTATGTTATAAAATAACCAACTTTCACATCTCCTACTTTACATGTTGTCTATCAATTAGAGATGACCACTCGACTAATATTTTCACTTTGCTCTTATTCTTCCAGATGATACTTAAGCCATAATGTGGATTCCAATCATTTAAATTATACTCACTACTAGCCAAATTTTTCCTTCTATCATTGATCAAAGTGGCAGGGTGCACACAAGTCTTCGTTTCCTACCATGGCTTTAGGAGTGCACCACCTGCCCAAGTATGCTTAAATTTTACTTATTTCAAAGCCTGCATCACATGTGTGCTCTATATCTTCTAATGTGCATTATAGAGGTCTTAAAATCTGCTGATTTACATATTATGTCTTTAATACACATGTTCACCATAGTACATTCACTTTTTGTGTTTTACTTTATATATTTTATGTGCACATCTATTTATTTCTGACATAAGATTCAATTGGAATTCATATGTTACAGCCTATGGTTGTGAATGGAATAAAATAGTTAATGTTAATCCAATTTTTCTTTCACTCCATGGGACATTTCTTTTGATGGGGTGCTCTTCAAAATGGTGCGTCCTTTCACTTTTCAAAACCATACTATTCAAATAACATCATAAAATTTACTGCTTATTGTTCTCTATCTTAGCCAGTATGGTAGGATGAAGAGCATACCTCCTTTTCTATGTCCAAACTTCAATTCATTCCCTACACAAGGTATGGCTAGATTTTATTTACTCACTGTGTTCTATTGCAACTGTATTGCATCAACCGATATGGTAGGATGGAGAGAAGACCTCCTTTTCTATGTCCAGACTTCAATTCATTACCTACACAAGGTATGGATAAATTTTATTTACTTATTGTGTTCTATTGCAACTGTATTGCATCATCTTTGTCATTAATTGTTTAAGGCTTTACATTTTCTGATTTATTTATTGTGTATCGATGTGTCTTTATCACACTAACACATTTTCCTTTTCCTTGCAGACCATGCTCTAGCAATAATACGGTCTTCCATACACTAATGTGTTACAAACAACCTTCCCGAATAATGTTAGTGACTGTAAAATTCAATAATAATGTTCAAATAGACAATCATATCCTAATGTACTCGATATTGGTTATAATACACAATATTCATTTCATATTGGTTATAATACACAATATTCATTTCACCACTAATTACAGTGGTTGCGAATCTATATTCTTTCTCGGGGGTTTGGTGAGGGTCCATGAGGCTCCATGACCCAATATGGTAGGGTGGAGAGTAGTCCTCATTGTGTTGACTTTAACTTTGTATTTTGTATGTATAGATTGCCATCTTACTGGCGCGGGCTTCAAATTTTTTTTTATATGTTTAAGATTATGGTTACAATGGACTAAAATATTTGACCTTTTACACTTTATGTTAAATTCCATTGAGCATTGTTGATTAGTCTTCTTCTACTTATAATCTACATCACACAAATTATTAACTTGTTTTTAACCAAAATTCGTCTATGGTGCTTTGTTGGTGGATGTGAAAAGATCCTTTATTTGTATTGTTAACAATCGATGCATTGCAAAATCATGGGGTCTCATGTAATGATGAATACAACTAATACTATGCCACAATTATTACTTCCCATCTAAATGTAGATTACTAATGTCATTAATTATTTAGACATTCAACCTTATCCATAATAATATTCTATTTTAATTAGCTAATGAAACTTAATGATATTGATATTATTTTTAGATTGATACAATGGTTAAATTATGGGGTGGGCTTATATAATAATGCAGTTATCAAATTATGGGGTGTTCTTAGATAATTATGAATTTACTTAGTACTATGCCATATTTATTATTTCCTATCTAAATACAGATTAGTAATCTCATCAATTATTTAGACATTCAACCTTATGCATAATAATATTATATTTTGATTGACTTATAAAACTTAATGATATTAATATTACTTTTAGATTGTTTTAAGTATAGTTGATGTAGCATTCTTTGTTAGTTGTTGGCTAAATTATTTCGTGCAGTTGTATAATGACGAATTCATCTAATTTAATGTCAACATTATTATTTTTCAACTGATTGCACGTTAGTAATGTCATCAATTTAGACATTGAATCCTATGCATAATAATATTATATTTTGATTAACTAATAAAACTTAATAACTAATTGAACATTAATATAATTGTTCATCAACCAACCCTCTACATGTGTATATATGTATAATCTACAAAGACATTTCCTCACCAACTATTGCTTGCACACTCTAACCATTATATACATATCCTTCTTACAGGCCATTAGGGTTAAAACCCTCCTTTCCTCCCCATTATAGTTCAAACTGTAAGGGAAAAAAGGGATACAATATTGTTCCCACTCAATCACTTTCATTATTGCGCATAATATATTTAGCAAACCATTGTATTGTTTGCTAGATTTCCTAATGTCTAACTATATTCTCTACATCTACATATAGCTACTCTGCCCACTCATGCCATTCACATTCAAATATTTCCCCACATAAAGTGTCTGTACATCACTCCCCTTCCATGGCGCACGCTGCCTATCGGCTCATTGTTGCGTGTTACTACATGAAACTGCTAGTGTATAAGTAGTATGTTTTTACATTTAAGTTAGTTATTAATTAAAATTTAAGATAGTTTTAATTTTAAATAGTCTTTTGGATTTTTTTAATACATTTTTTTATTATCAAATTTATGATTTAAGAATAACTTCTTAATATGAAAATTCAAATTTAAATAAGGACATGTTCTTTGAGAGATTTACCTCTTAAGAAATATCTTATCATTTGAATGCATATTGGGGTCTTTAAATAACTAAAATGTAATCTAATATATCATTTTAGTAGTAGGAGAAATTAGAATAATTTAATTGTGGTAGAGTAGGTATTGGAGATTGAGAAGCATGTGTAAAAGGGTTTTGGAGTGTCTAAAAGTTGCATTCCTAATCCTCCACAAATCACATTGACTATGTCAATCAAAATAAATATTATCTATTATGTTGGTTTTGCTAAGTTCATTTAGTTGTCTTATTTCTACACCACATAGACTTATATTGTGTCAAAGCATAATAATCGTAGGGTGTTGCTTAATTTCAACTCTTGTTGAGAAACAAGGTGAAACTATTGTAATATTTTTTTTTTTACAATATATATATATATATATATATATATATATAAATTTAAAATATGTTTATTCATCTCCGATTTCCATAAAAAAAATTATGTAGATGCATAAATCAAGAGTAATATTAAAATTTCCATCATACAAATATTGGATTTGTGTAGAGAAACCCTTTGAGAAAAAAAATCACCAAAAAAAAGGAAAAGTATACATTAATCTTAGTATGCATGATAAAATATCAATGCACTAACAGTCGAAACTTCAACAACACTTGAAAAACACTTATGTACCTATAAACAATGATATGAAATCACTATCTCATACTCTAATATATAGTCAAGGAGAGAGGATAAAGCTATGTTATCATGTGAAACCCTATGCCCACCTTGAAGATAATATTTTGAAAATGTTAAATATATCCATGATTTCACATTAGTGTCACATGGGATCAATATATGGGTCCCACATAGAAATGTAATCTTAAAGAGAAATTTGAACAATAATTCCTTGACATTTCACATCATCAAGTCTTGTACTCCATTTTGGAGTCCAATGTTAACTGTATGTGAAAATTAATGCTATCCAATGTTATTTTCTAACCTTTTCGCGTGTATGCTTTTATACTTTGTCACACTGCAACAATGAATACTGCATTTACTTCCTCCCATGCCATTGCACAAAAATTCCAGGATGCATTAACGCTCACACGAGCAAACACTTACCATTCTACTTCCTTGTACTGAGGCAGCCAACTCCACCACTACCAACCCACGTAATTAGAAAGCTCCACCACTGTCATAAACAACCCCATGCAATTTGTTGCAAGGAGCTTTGACCAGATGAGGAAAAAAAGAATATCATGAAACATATTGATACAAGATTCGAGCTACGCTCTTTGGTAATAAATATTGAAGGCAGATAGAGAAATTGTAGAAGAGTTGTTAGAATAACACTTATTTGCTACCAAATATTATTGACAAAAAGGGAAATTGTATTGAATTCCCTAAAACATAGATAGATAGATACACACACACACACATAAATTGTATAAGAGTTGTTAGAATAACACTTATTTGCTACTAAATATTATTGACAAAAAGGGAAATTGTATTGAATTCCCTGAAACATAGACAGAAACACACACACACACACACACACACACACATATATATATATTGAATTCCCCATTTCATATTAAAAAATATACATATAGGTAGATATATATCTATATATACATACCAAGAGCATTGTGGCTCATTTGACAATGCAGCAACAATTTTTATATAAACATGTATATCTAAATAGATGTGTATGCTATCTTTATTTGTATTTATGTAGACTTTGATTTAAAAAGAGTTAAAAATAACATATATAAGTATTATTTGGCTTGTGAGAAAATTGCTATAATACAGCCATAGCATTGAATGATATAGCATTGAGATGTTGTTAATAACATAGCATTTAATGGTGGAGTATGTGTAACATGCTCATAACAAATCTATAAAATTGTTTGCACTTTTCCAATGCAATGTGCCTATAGAAACTGAATACATTAAAATCCACCAAAAATAGTGCACAACACTGTAGTTCAAGCCAGCAACAATGTAATTTTTTCAGGCTACAAACATTCAAGATTGCATTTGCTTGCTCTCGCCATCTTGATTTCCATTGCCCAGCACCATGAGCAACCATCTACCATTTAGCTTTTGTGTTTGAAGGTGACCAAGAGCCCCTTCTTGCATATATATATTTTAATAAGCTGCAATGTTTAAAACATGTTGCTACCTTACAGAACTTTTACCCTCTGCTTATTGTTCCTTCTTTTCATTTTGTACCTTTGACATTATGCCCATTTGTATGGAGGTCCTTGTTTGACATGTTAATGACTACATAGTCACCTGAATAAATATAGTATACACATCTATTTAGATATATTAGTGTATATATAAATATATACATGTGTACATATGGAAACATATATCTGGTTATATGTGTTTTTTTAAATGTACAGACAAAGGGGAAATTCAATGCATATATGTACTTAATCATTTTTATTCTTATTGTTGTATATCCTATTGTTTGGACAAGAAAGGATAAAGGGACCAACTATCAACATATACAAATATCTCCATTTAGGTATATATAGAAATATAGTAAAAGCTGCATGCATACATATATAAGCAACCTCAAAGATAAATAGATACATATAGGGATATATACATTTGCATTTATCATTTTTATTCTTGTTGTTGTGTCTCCTGTTGTTTAGACTGCATTAAAAGTGGAATGGTTATACCCATTTTCATTTAATCAAATTAGTAAAATGGTTGGAAGATTATCGATATTTGTAAGTTGTCTACCAGTTGCCATTGGACGTTGCAATACATTAATCTTTTATTTTTATTGTGAAATAGAGCTCTCAATTTGTCAACTAAAATTGCAACATTTTCTCCCTGTAAAAGTTCCCACAACTATGCCTATGGAATCAAGCTTTGTGGATGGGTCTCCAGAGCCCCCCAAGATTGATTTGGTGACATCCCCACAGGTTCTGTTGTGGAGTTCGGCTCTAAGGGTGCCAACTGCCATCCTCCAGAACCTAATTCTGTAAGTTTATATTTCCTTTTGCTTATACTTGTTGCAAATTTTCTATTATTGTTTCCTTCCTCTTTTGTATTCAACTTGAACATTGCCTTTCAACTTATGATTCTCAAATATAGAAATGCACACCACATACCCTTTCCTATTTATGTTTCCATTTTTCTTGGCCTTTAGGTGTATACACACATGGCTGACCCTGGTAAAGCATATAGATGTGGAAGTAGATACACATTGATCTTTTCTAGCACATAAAAACATCTCTTTGAAGTCTTTGTTTTCCTTAATCCTTTTATCGATTTGGTGTGATCAAGTACATTTTCCTCAATTGAACTTGTCTTTGTAGGCTGCAAAGAAACAACCAACTTTGACTTCATTTACAATTTGTTCCATCAATGCTGGAGATATTGTTCCCTCTCCGGTTCTTCAGCTCTTGTCCTTTAAAAAATTTGGAGGTGATGAAGGGTAGGTTAAACGATACAAGGTTGTCTTGTTTGATGGAAACCATATGCAAATAGGAACTCTTCCTTCCAAATGCTATGACTTGTTATTTTTAGATGCCTTGAAAATAGGGTCCCTCGTACCTTTGGGAGACTACATCTGTAGAAATGTCTAGGGCTCAAGGTGGGTTGTGTTGTTTCTTTTATATTTTTTAAAATTCTCTTTCTCCCTGGTATGTGCCTAATATAATGTGTCCAATATATTGTTTTCCTTGTTTTTCAAGGCCTTAATTATATTCAACTTAGTTATCATTATGTTAGATTGTAAAATCATTAGGAGCCCTAGGTATCTCTTCAAGCACCAAGAAGAGAAAATGTTGGGACCAGAGTCAGCTTCTCTTTCTAAACGGACCCCTACATTTGGTGTGCAGTTGTTCCCTCAAAAACAAAACAGACCTCCAAATGTCAGCCCTATTAAATCTTTGAACATTTATCAAAATGTTTGGATAGTCAAAGGGTGTGTAACACATATTAGAGAGATGTACCATTTCCATAAACAACGAGGTGAAGGCCAAATTTTTAGTTTTGACATTATAGATAGGGAGGGGATATAAATTCACGTTACTTGTTTTGATGATGTTGCTGAACTGCATTATGGTAGAGTTGAGATAGGTACAACTTATTTAATATCAAGAGGTTTGATGAAGGAAGCAAATAAAAAATTAAATAGATTAAATAGTAATCTGGAAATTGTATTGGACGAAAATTCAACACTAAAACGGTGAGAAGATGACATCTTTGTGCCAAAAAAAACCTCACCTTTGTGCGAGTTAGTGAGATAACCAATTATAGTGATAATAGTTTGGTTGATACTATTTGCATTGTAGTCCATGTCGGCTACATATGAACTTTTCATAGGGAAAATGGTTCTAAAACAATCCGGTGAACTATTAAACTATATGATATCTCTGCTTGTTTCATTGATGTTAATTTGTGGGGCCCAAGTTGACACGAAAAAGGTGATACATTGGAGCGGATGTATCTTTCAGGTGATATAGTCATAGTTGTTTTGAGGGGTGGTCGTGTAGGCTACTTTAGTGGAAAATTTATCAACACATCAACAACAACAACCCACTGGCTAGCTACAAACAATTTTACAACTTTCCTATGAACATGTTCCACATGCTACGCTATTAAATGCTTTGTTATTAACAAGATCTAAACGAAATGTTTTTGAATACTATAGTTGAATTGTACCCATATCCTGGTAACCCAAACAGTAGTTCTAGATGCTATTTCTGTTAGTCTCCAGTATTTTCTCATCTGATCAACATAATGCCAAAGATGCTCACATATAACAAGTGATCACTGGAAATACCTTGCAATTTCCATTGATACAATAATAGAGATGAAAAATGTAGGCATATAAACATTGAATATCTTTAGAGTTTTATACTCACCCTTTGCACATACATATATATGTGATGGCTCCTATATTGCTGTAGTTTTGAAGAAGGCTATGTGAGTACAATAGTATGTATATGTTCATGTACAATGAGAATCAAAACGGTCAAATGTATTATCACCCTTTACACATGTATGCATATATGTAATTGGTCCTCTATATCTGTAGTTTTTAAGAAAATATCATATGTGGGAGCAATTGTATGTGTATGTGTGTGCAACATGACATTCAAAAGGGTCAAAAGTTTTAAATAAAGACACTCAATTTAATAGAAAACAAATCTAAGGATATATAGGCACAAAAAATACAAAATTGAAGATAGCTACATAACTTTGAACTAATTAAATGCATCGAATACTATATTCTCAAGATTGTTAGATACAGGCAACGTGCAACTGTAATGTTCAAAACATGTTATTGTTCTCATAGGCATCCATACATATAGATTTATATACACATTGATGGACATATATGTATATAGTTATGCCTGTGTGTGTGTCTATGTGTGTGTATATATATATATAGATATATACATACATACATACATACACACACAGATATATATATATATATATATATATATATCTGCATATGCATCAATTTATAGCAGTTGCAATTATATATTTAGAATACTGCATGTGTTTGGATGTCATATACACAAACAACAAACTAGTTAAATGTTCGAAAGGCAGTTCTGTAGATTAACATTGTTGTGTGCATATTGGCATGCTGAATTATGGGTGTTTCATAATTTTCTTGCCCGGGGGTTTGAATAGAGCTCACAAGGCTTCATGATGCCAATATGGTAGGGAGGAGAACGAGCGCAGGTTTTGTGCTTTTTCCTTTTAAGTCAAATATTTCTAGCTAGATAAATAGATATGTACACAAATCCTTCCATACACTTGGCTTCAAGAAACATACTCTACTATGCCCATTGGATTTCTCCATGTGTGTACAACTATCCTTTTAGCTTATCTGATTGATTATTTATATAGAGTTGTTTACCGGTATACCAATTTCAGCTAAAATTATTACAACATTTGTATTATGTTATTCTAAATGTATTTGTATAAAATATACCATTGTAATCTAAGGAATGATATATTAAAATCATCATTTTTTTTCAATTTTAACATTGTATCATATATACAATACTCCATCAAATTCCCCGCCGATCTTTTCTACTTTTCTTGCTTGGGGATTTTACTTAAGCCCATGAGTCTTCATGATTTTCACATAGGGTTCACATTGCATACAATTCTCTCTCAAGTGATTTTGCAATGCAGTATTCTAAACATACAGTTGCAGCTATTGCAAATTGATACATATGTGCATACAAACAACATTAAGTGTCAAAGACGCACAAAGATACCAACCAACAATAAGTAGATGCCGAAAGTTCTTTAATTCAATAACATTTTTGAAAATTCCAATATATTAAACTATATATGCACATACTCTAGAAACATTTTCAAAAAAATTGTGTTGCATTTGACTAATAAGTTTAAAATTCTGCAACTATGTTCTATTTTCCATTTTCTATGCCTATATACCCTAAGTTTTGTCATTTGTCCTTCATGCTTTTCTTGCACATATTCTTATGTGTTCTTTCCAGCGTTTCAATTGGTTTTATTTGATTCAAATAGCTAGAAAATGTTGATCTATAGAATTCTCTTTTGAGCATTTCATTGTTTCACTCTTCCTATATATTACGTTCAGAAATATATAGTCTTGTCTACACTGTATTTTTGTCTAATATATGATAAGACTCCATGCAATTTGCGATGGGTTTCCTAGGCATCCTGGGGTTATTGTACGATCAGGGGATGGGAGGAAGTAAATGTAATATTCAATGTTGCAGTGTGAGGATGTATATTGTTTTTGGTTGCATTGTGAAACGATCCACTGTGGTGTTGCTTTGATAGCGGACTATTGACAAATCTTGCCATGCGCCTATGTTAGATAGCAGATTGGAGGGTTTTACAAGTGTTGTGCTTTGCAACCTACAACATTTGGCCTCCTATTGTTACTGTAAGTTATTTTTCAATGTCTTTTTGGGTAAGTGCACCAAGATGGTCGCACTTTTGTGGCCAAACAAGAAAAAAATGCGCCATAACGCGAACGCATTATAACGCGAACGCGTCATGTCTTTTTAAAAGCAAAAAAAAAGTGAATCCAAATATCATTTGTCATTTTCTTTTTAGTGCAACAAATAACGCGTTCGTGTTATAACATGTTTGCATTATTTAATCCTAAACAGACATATCTATACTGGTTAATAACGTGCTCGCATTATTGTAAATTTGGTTTTTTTAAGCTTTAGATGGTACATTTATAGGGTAGAGGATTAAGGGTACTAGGGAGAAAGCTAGAGGGATTGAGTGAGAGAGAGAGAGATACTTCAGAGAGAGAGGAAGGGAGTGAGAGAGAGATACCCTCTCTCACCCTCTCCCACCCTCTCCCATCCTCTCCCACACTCTCTCCCACCTTATCCTACACTCTCCCACCCTCTCCCATCCTCTCCCGCTCTATCCCACCTTATCCTACACTTTGCAACCCTCTC
>VDFB02066676.1:77638-93551 GCA_007258455.2 Sequoia sempervirens | reverse complement strand
ATTTGCCTTGGAATACCAAGCCAAAGGCTTGGAGGGCATTCCCAAAGACCAAAGACGTGTTTTTCCAAATTCAACAAATTTTCACATAATCAGGTTCATGCTCACCATCAAGATTGCATCTGGTTCAATATCAAGAAAATTGAACACATGGGTAATGTTAGGTTCTTTATTAGCTTTCCAACGATGTAATTTTTTTCACTTTCTAACAAGGTTAAGCCTTTCATCCATAATTTCTTTTGTTTGTATGTCCATTTTTCTTCAAAAAGCAGTGTTTGGTATTTTTTTCGCTATAAATTAACCGTTCATCAAAATTTGAAATAAATTACATTTTTAGAAACTAGACTCCATTCTACAATTTAAAATAATAATTTAAAAAAAATATTAGTTTCAAAATTTAGGGGAGCACGCCAAAATTCCGCTTTTTAGGAAGTGCCCACTTAGAAAATTAATAAAAATCAAATATTCATTAAAAATTATCTAAAATATCCACCTTACTACATAATGTTATCTAACTTTTGACTGAGTGATTTTAAAAATACTACAAAAAGTCCACCATGCTCGGGTCACACAAGAGTTGCTATGTTATGTTTTTCTGACAGAAACAACAACAATTTGTGTGTGTCCCTCTTTTGAACCCCTTAATCTCAACCATTTTCAAAATAAAATAGTAGTTTAGAAAGTAGACTCGGAGCACTGCGGTCCTTGTTTTTGTTCCATCAAAAATTTTTGAGTGTAGCTATCCTCAATTTCACGTCCAAGGTCAGTATTTCCTGATTTCAGAAAAAAAGTGGCCACTTAAGCCCCTTTTTTGGGAACCATCTTGGTGCACTTACCCTTTTGTTGTTCCATACTCATCTAACCAGCGACATATATTTTGATAGATTCAAATAAAATGTTGCTTTGCAGTAATATCATGTTGGGCTCAATGCAAGCATAGATGAACAAGGAGATATGAAGCCCATCTGTGGGAAAATTGGTACCTAAAAGATGACCATAGCTGTAAGCATAAACAAGGTTTGTTTTATATAAAATAATATTTTACTAAGTTATACATTCAACCCTTTTCTTCCTGCATGGCTAGATAGGCTCCAATATATATCAAAATCAGGTATTTTTATAAAGTAATTTGTGTGCATTTTATGCTTTGAAGTAAAACCTTCAATATTTCTTTGATATCTTCCTTTTAATGATATTCGAGTATTTCATCAACGGAATTGGTTCTGTTTTGAAACAAGATCTCCCATATATTCT
The DNA here is from genome assembly GCA_007258455.2 of Sequoia sempervirens. Classification (NCBI taxonomy): domain Eukaryota; kingdom Viridiplantae; phylum Streptophyta; class Pinopsida; order Cupressales; family Cupressaceae; genus Sequoia; species Sequoia sempervirens. The sequence continues at coordinate 92,300 of VDFB02066676.1, read as the reverse complement.
TCTTTTCCTATATTTATCAACATTACAAACAAGTTCCATCTTGCCCAATTCTTTATCAGCATTCTCTTTTTTTAAAAGTTATTGTAGCAAAAAAATCTCTACAAAAAGGAAACCATGTATGAGAACACAAATTTTTTTTTGCAACTTTGTCATCGTGTAAGGGTATGTGCAGGATCATGATGGGCCAAAAAGTGGCGATATGATGGGTATGTGGCTGACGACTTTTTTTTACCCAAAATTGATGAAATTGAAAAGGGTTTTCAAAGGAGATTCTCAACTTTCCACCAATAAAAATTATGCTTTACTTTGAATTTAATAAATAATTATTATTCATTTTCTATTTGAATTACAACTAAAGTCTTGATTAAAAAAAATCTATAGCTTTCAAATAGTATCACATTTTTTGAATCCGAAACATGTGTCACATTCTATGCTTTGCATACTATAGGATTAAAAATAAATAAATGAATTTCATGAAGTTTTGACCAAGTTAAGGTGGTCAAACATACGAGTTTTTTATATTTTTAAAAAGTAGTAATACAAAATTCATAATTAGTTATTTACTTGGAAAAAAATTACAAAAAAATATGCATAACATCGGGGCATGTGTCCTCTACTTATATCTAAAGTATTATAAAAAAATATTATCATTTTATTGTGGTTAGGGTGGTCAGAAAAACACCCACTTCTTATTTTTCCCTTGAAATTTAAGTACTACTACATTGAAATTTCAAATTTTCACCAAATAGATTTTTTTAAAAATAAACCTAGTAGTTTAGAAACTACATTCAATTTTCTACAGATTCTATTATTACATATTTTTGAAATAATATAAGATAACTTATTCAATTTTTTACGTCATGTTGCCTAACTCTGATTTTTCTAAAATTTTCACCACTTAAGGGCCTCTTTTTTCCATGATGATCCTGCACATACCTGTAATATATGATGAAAATCCATGAAATTTCTCATAGACGTTTCATATTTTCTTGCTTGGGGGTTTGGCAAGAGCCCACGAGGTTTCATGATGCAAATATGGTGGGGAGGAGAATGAGCGTGGGTTTTGTGCTTTTGAGTTTCACTGTCATATATTTGTTGCTAATACAACATGCATGCACAAATTCTTACATGCACTAGACTACAATAAACATAGTCTATTGTACACATTACATTTTTCCATGTCTCTACAGTTATCTTTTCAGCTTATCGAAAAAAATATCTATAGGAAACTCTTTATCAACATACCCATCTTTTTAAAGTTGTTACACCAAAAAAAATACTACAATATAAGAAATCATATATGAAAACACCAAAATTTCCCCTACTTCGCCATTGTGTGATATATGATGACTCTGGATTAAATTTCTGATGGGTCTTCCATACTTTTCTTGCTTGGGGGTTTGGCTAGAGCCCATGAGGCTTCATGATGCCAATATGGTAGGGAGGAGAACGAGCATGGGTTTTTGTGGTTTTTCCTTGCACCATCATATATATTGACTGCTACAAATATATTACATACTATATTTTGCCGATTGCATTTCTCCATGCTTATATAGCTATCTTTTCAGCTTGCAAATTTCAACTATTTAAACTCGCTTCTTTATGATGATACCTATTTTCTTTAGGTTATGAGAATAATTATATGATGTGATCCTAAATTTTTTTATGTAAAGAAAACCTTGCCCATTTCTTTAAACTTATACACAGATAGCAAAATTTGAAACATATTGATACAAGACTCAAACTACATCCTTTGGTAGTAAATATTGAAGACAAATAGAAAAATTGTATGAGGTATTAGAATAACACTTATTTGCTACTAAATATTATAGACAAAAATCACATTAAATAGAACTTTAAAATATGGAGCTTATAGAAGAGGAAAATTATGATAATGAATAGTTTGTTATGGGGAACTGAAAAAAACAATATCATGAAGAACAATTTGTTATTGCGAACTTCAAATAGATGAGAAAAAAAGAATATCATGAAACATATTGAGACAAGACATATAACATGTTCCATCCAAACAAAATAACCACGACAAATAACAATTTGTTATAAGGAGCTTCAAATAGATGAGGAAAAAAGAATATCATGAAACATATTGGTACAACGCAAGCAGTATATGTAACCGTTGTAAGAGGTATTAGAATAACATTTAACAATCACACGTAAATGACAGATGGATGAAAACCTTTGGCCTACTTTCAATTTTTTTGGTTTGTGTATGTTTTTCTATTATATGTCATTTACCTGTGATTCTTAAGTGTTTTTCTAACAACTCTTTTACAATTATCACACGTAAATGACAGATGAATGGAAACCTTTGGCCTGCTTTCAATTTTTTTGGTCTTTGTATGTTTTTCTACCTCTCTTAAAATTCTATTTAATGTGGGTTTTCAATCATCTATCATTTACCTGTGATTCTTAAGTGTTTTTCTAATAGCTCTTTGACAATTTCTCAAATGACAGATGATCGAAAACCCATTTTACATATAAATTTAACATATGGAGAATATAAGCTGTAAACTATGGCTATGAACAATTTCCTTATACATAGCTTCTATTGTACAAAATGTGTATAGCACCAAACATGCACAAATATAACAAGGAACAATAACCAGAGGCCGAAAAACATACACAAACCAAAAAAATTTGAAACTAGTCCAAAGGTACAGGTCCATGTTATGTTTGTAGTTTATACCAATCTACAACATTTCAGAATTTTGAAAGTTAAAAACAATTCTTCTCACAAGGATAATAGAATAAGAAACTCCTAAAGTGTCATGCCAAGCAAAAAAATACATGAGGGTACAATCTTTAATTAAATGCACAAAAACATTTATCTGGGTTAAGGTATGAAGAATACAAGAGCTAAACTATGATAATGAACAACTTGTTATAGGCAGCTTCAAACAAATCAGAAAAAGAGAATATCATGAAACATATTGATACAAGACAAGAAATATATGTAACAGTTGGCATTTACCTATAGGCTATTTGTTTGAAATCTTCACTGGGATTTTCATCAGCCCAGCCATGAATAGAATTTCTCGATGCCAGAAATTAATAAGTGCCGATAGCCGGTAGTGAGTTTCCCAGGGTTGTTTATGGCGACGTGGAGTTTGCTAATTATGTGGGTTGGTAGTGGTGGACTTGGTTAGCTCGATATGTAGAATCAGAATGGTAAGTGTTTTCTCCTGTGAGGTTTAATGCATCTTGGCATTGTTATAAGGTGGCACGAGAGGAAGTAAATGCAATATTTAATGTTGTAGTGTGGGGAAGTATACTCCAAATGTGCGAGAAAATATATCGATGGAGAAATTGCAGTTAAATCTTCTTTCTTTCGTAAAAAAATATGGTTAGGGTTAGCAATTTTCCCTTCCCTATGTTTATTTTTTGTGGTCATCTCTATGCATCTTTGGTGTTATACCCATAATTAACATAGGAGCAATTGCTTATTAACATAGGAGTAATTGCATATATATATATGCAGACGGTTAGTATGAAACCATAAAGATATTCAATATAAAATTAGTTTAGTGGATGTTAAGTGTTATTGTAATAACTCCTTTACAATTTCTCTATTTGTCTATAATATTTAATGCCAAGTACTGTAGCTCAAATTTTCAATTAAGTCTATGACGTTATGCCCATTTTACACAGATTATTGCTACCCATTGGCTTTATGAGTTCTATTTAATGTGGGCTTACTGCCAAAGAGTGTAGCTCAAATTTTGAATTGGCAAGCCAACTCTTACATAGACTGCTTGTCTTGTATCAATATGTTTACTATGGGTTTTCGATCACCTGTCATTTACCTGTGATTCTTAAGTGTTTTTCTAATAGTTCTTTTACAATTTCTCTATTTTGTTTATAATATTTAGTGCCAAATAATGTAGCTTGAATTTTGAATTGACAAGCTGATTGTTACATAGATTGCTTGTGTTATATCAATATGTTTTATGATATTCTTTTTTCTAGTTCCACAAAGCAAACTATTCATTATGTGACAGCTGGCAGCCTGTGTAATAGTTGGCTTGTCAATTCAATGAGCATTTTTACTATATGATTCCTTAGATTGAAATTCTATTTTTCATATAAATACATTTTGAATCGCATAATATAAATGTTGTTATAACTTTACGAAAAATTGCCATCTTGATAAACAATGGTATGTAATTAATCTTTTAGACAAGCTGAAAAGATAACTGTGTAGATATGCAGAAATGCAATGGGTAGAGTAGAATATCTTTTTTTAAGTCGAATGTATAATTGATTTCCCACAAAAAAACAACCATTCAAGATTTCCCATTTTACAATCATTGTAGATTGTGGTTTATGTGATTGTGGAAGGAAACCACACACCATTGCCATGTGCTTCTGAGAGGACAAACAATTTGTTGATTGCATCACATTGTTTATCCCCAGAAGCACATGACAATGGTGTATGTTGCTCCATTCAACTAAACCATTTACAATGTCATGGTTGGCTTGGTTTTCATTTTGTACATGACTACATTTTTCCTTTCCAGTTATTGGTTGTTATATGTTCCCATGTTTCACAAACACATTTTTGCATATACATCGTAGCCATACAATGCAAATATAATCACTTGCAAAGCAAAATCTATACTGATATATATGTTTGTGAAGTTAGATGCACCTTTTTAGTTATTATACACTCTTCTATATATTTCATCTATCCATGTTCCTCCAGCCATCTTCAAATCCCATGATGCCAATACTTTATCGAGAAACCTATTTTTGTCAAGTTGTCACAACAAAAAAAGACTACAATATTAGAGATCTTGTTTGAGAACACCCATTTTTCCCCAAATTTTTTATTGTGTGATATATGATAAGAATCCATGATATTTTCCATGGACCTTACCCGCCTTTCTTGCTCAGGGGTTTGGCTAGAGCTCACGAGGCTTCATCATGCCAATATGGTAGGGTGGAGAACGAGCGTGGGTTTAGTGATTTTTCCTTCCATCGTCATATATATATTTTTGATTATATACATGGACACAAATTCTCACATGTACTTCTCTACCAAAAACATCTCTATTCTATCCATTGCATTTTTCATTGTTTCCACATCTCTCTTTTCAACTTCTCCGATAGATTGCTTATACACAATTCTTTACTAGGATGCCATGTATTAAAAATGTTCCATTTTATCTCTTTCTATTTACAACAGATAATGCTAACCTCTTTTATTGTATATCTATATTATTTCCTTTATAGTGTTGCACAGATACAATAGACATTCAAGAAAATTAGTGTATTGCAAATTGTCTATTTGAAATTCTTTCATGGTCCAACAACTTGATCCAATGTTGCTCGCCCTTGTTAAACACCATCAACAGTACATGTAAGTACAATTTTTTTCCATTATCAATAAATAGATTTGGTGAACCAATTGTAAATATTATTAATTATTTTTAGTTTCACATTGTCTATATTGATTTTGCACATATACTTGCTTACTTTTTATGCTTCCTTTTTTATTTCAATGGGTAGAGTAGAATATCTTTTTTGAAGTCAAATGTATGATTGTTTTCCCACAAAAAAAATTTCATTTAAGATTTCCCCTTTTACAGTCATTGTAGATTATGGTTTATGTGATTGTGGAAGGCAACCACACACTGTTCTCATGTGCTGCTAAGAGGACAAACAATTTGTTGATTGCATCACATTGTTTATCCCCAAAAGCACATGACAATGGTGTATGTTGCTCCATTCAACTAAACCAGTTACAATGTCATGGTTGGCCTATTATAGTCTTCTATATATTCCATCTGTCCATGTTCCTCTAGAGCCATCTTCAAATCCCATGATGCCAATTCTTTATCAGGATACCTGTTATCGTCAAGTTGTCATGACAAAAAAAAGACTACAATATTAGAGATCTTGTTTGAGAACACCCATTTTTTCCCAACTTTTTTATTGTGTGATATATGATAAGAGTCCATGAGATATTCCATATACCTTGCCTACCTTTCTTGCTTGCGGGTTTGGCTAGAGCCCACGAGGCTTCATGATTCCAGGGTGAAGCCACATAAGTGGTTTACACTTTTGAAGAGGAAGGAAATTTCAAAATTTTCCCACTCTTCATATCAAATGGGTTCGGCCGAACCATATGGCTCGACCGAACCATTTAATTGGTTCGGCCGAACCCATGGCTCGGTCGAACCAGTCACCGAGCCTAATAAAAAACAATATTTAAGTGGGTTCAGCCGAACCCTTTGAATATGACAAAACCAAAAAAAATGCTTTCACTTTCACATTTTTACTGTGAATTTACCAGTCAGTCACTGTCCCTGCGCACGACGAACATAATCCGAACGGTGACCCAACAAGATTTCTCACCGGCGAAAGCAAATTTCGGGTCCTCTCTTCAAACTTCATCATTCCAATTCGCATATCGACCACTATTGAGCACGAGGTATTTAAAATTCCATTTTTTTAGAGTTCAAAATGCATGTATTTGTTTAATTTCAAAACCCTATATGCAAATTTTTTTAAATTTGTTGAATTCAAATTGCACTTGTTTGAAAGTTTTTAAAGCATTTTTAATATAGTATTTTGCTTCCCCGTTTTGCATAATCCAAGGGTTTGAGTAAGGAAAAACGAGTTTCCTCCGAAAGTTAGTGCAAAAAAACATTATAATGGCTCTCAACATAGTCTAAAAAATGGAGATAAATAAATTCCTAAAGACTAGAAGTGTAGGGGTCAAGGTCACAAAATAATTTTAAAACTACAAATTTAGGGTTAAACTTGTAGATGAAAATGCAAATTTCATACATGTAGGAGTGAACCATGAAAGTCATAGCTTGATTTGTTAAGGTGTTATAATATTAAATCTTATAAAAAATCAAGAATCATATCATTGATTACGTACATTACAATAAAATATCTCCATATAACAAATGAAGCTAAAAACCCTAACCTTCTTTGTGAATTCTATAGTGTGTTTGCTACATGAGTAATTTTTTTTATGAAAACCATGTTTAGGAATGAAAATATCCAATCCCTTATGCTTCTAAACTAAAGTTTGCAATGCTTATGGTTCTTTTGGCCTTATAGATTCTTGAATCATTTTATAATATAAAACCTACATATAACCTACTTTGGCTCTAATAATTGTAAACCCTTTAGGAATTCTAAATTGTTGCATCTTGTCTTGATTTTCCCACCATTGTTATTCCTTTTGAAAATTTTACAAATTAGGCAAAGAATCCTTGCACTTATATAGAGGATCCTTATGTATGTTCTTAAAATTATTTAAGGTTAAATGACTTAATCTAAAATAAAGGCATATACGGATCTCTTGCAATTGTAACCTCTTTACTAGTGTTCAAACATATTTGATACCTTGATGGCATAACATAGATGATGTTGCTTGATATTGCTTTATCCATGGATACCCAAATAAAATATGAGATACATCTAAAGAAGAAAGAATATGACATAGAATAAGAACTTCCCTCATCTTTTAGACCAAAAAATTAAGGTAAAATAATGTATCCTATAGTTTCAATCAACATATCATTAGTCAATTTTAAATAAACCTTCAAATATGCATATGCTTGTTGATAAAATGATGATAAAACAAAAATTATTCAATGCATACATTTTATTGGTGAGTAAGATCAATAAACACACCCTTACATGGTTCATGATCCACACAAAACCAAATGACCATTATAATTATTTGGTAATATCTCACAATGTGAAAAAGGTGTCAAAAAAATTAGCATACCTAAATCGTAAATTGACTTGTCATAAAGTGGGTGGGTAGCTTAGTGGTGGAGATTTGCATCCTAACTAGTTCATGGAAATTTCAACATGAGGAGAATTAATAGTAAAATAATAATATCTTTTGACAACATAGGCATCCAAGTACTCATTCCAAGATTGTTGAAGATACAACATTAATACATTAGGATTTCAATTAAATATCACACTTTCCTATAAAAAAATCCCAATTGATCTATCTTTTGGTAGTGCATTTAGTTTGATATATTTTTCTTCCCCATACTTACAAGATTCCTTTATTATCGAAGCTTATTTACTCTAGTATGTTATCCTTGGTTCTCATATGAACTATATATATATAATTCAATCAAGATCCTCTTATCATTACAAATTTAAACTTAGCTTATTTTTTCTCCCAATTTCTTCTTAATGAACATATGGTCTTTCTTCCTCTATTAGCCTACTCATGCACCATCACCAACCATGAATGAATCTCCATGAAGCTAAATACCCATTTGTACTTGGTTGGTGTAAGTTGGGATTAGTGTTCCATTCACTTAAAATCTTATCTTTAATGTTTTTTTCTAAATTCTTTCTAAAGGGCATAAATTACAGTCTAGAGCTTTGATTTTAATATTTTCTTAAAATTAAAAATATTAATGAGCTTGATGCATTAAGCTAAAAAATATCAATTTGGACACCATTAAAACCCTCGAGAGACTCTCGCAAAGTGAAAATGAGCTCCAAAATTTTATAGTGTGATATGTGAGAAAAAATGAAAAGGTAAGCAATGGGCTCAAGATATTATTATAATAAAATTAAATAAGGAGATCGTGATGATTATTGTACTAGGAGTTACATTGGGAAGAGTGGAGCATCTTTTCATAATAGATGAGACTTATTGTAGTTGACATCTTCATCATAAAGCACTAGTATTGGGAGTGGTTACTATCAAGGTTATGGGATTTAAGGTCCTATATCATTAGTTCGTTTATATTTTGTGTACATGTTCCAATGCATAGTGGGGCATGGGTTCTTTTCTTGTGGACCATGATTTTTTTCCACTCATTACATAAATTAATTGATCATTTCTTGTTTCCCTTGCTCTATATATAATTTAATGTATGACATAAGGTTTAAATAGTGTTATGTAGAAATAGCCAAAACATTAGACTAAAGAAGATTGAGTGGATTGGATTGTTATAATCTTGTTATGAATATTAATAAAAGTTTCATATCTCTTTAGTAGTGGGATTTTTTGAAAGGGTTTCTCCATATTATAATTCTAGTGTTCATGAGGTTTGAATATTTATTTATTTTCTCCACTATTTCATTAATATTATTTGGTATATTGTATGTTTGATTAGACTTAAAGTGCCTCACCATTAGTTGATACTCCTACTATATATATTTACCTTGTTTGCAATAGTTTAGTCCATGTCAATAGTTGATTTGCACCCTTAATAACTTGGTGGGAATATCAAGTATTTTTTATTAAATATAATCAATAATCATTGTAAAAGAAATTTTAAATCAAATATTAGTCTAGAATGATTATTTGAGTGCTAGATAAACCATTTAAATTTAACCTTCATAATATTACTCTAAATATGTAGTTTTACCAACAAAAGGAATGATATTTATGTCTATTACATGACAATTACAAAATCATGACTATAATTCTTTAAATTATACTCATAATCTAATTTAATACTCATAAGATATTAAATCATTGTTTTTCTCAAGAGACGTGTAATTAAATATCAAGAATATTCTTTAGTTTATTAGTCCACAAAATAATTTTAATATAGTCCATAACATTCAATTTTAAAATTCATAGAGTTGTTGGGATATTATCATATCACTAGCTATGGAAAAATTTAGGAAAGGGTGGGATATTACACTGCCCCCTATATTTGTGTGTTTTAGAGAAAATTAGCATGGAAGGTTTGCATTTCTCACAAATAAGAAAAAATCCTGAGAATAATGTACAATATTCTACTATATGTTTTCATATTGTTGAGTTATGCCTTGCAAATTAAATGTGTATCTTTTCCTCTACAACAGTCCATTTATACATAGAACTATGGATTAATGGTTTTATTATATTATGATTGAATTATGCCTCATGTTGGAAATTCCTCTATCTCTTCTTTGCTAAAATACTTTGGAACTAATAGGATTCAATTGTGTTTTATGACATAGGTCTATATTACCACAATGATGTATGTATAGGTGTACATTTTAACTTGGTTAGCTTTCCTAGCAAGTTCTTCATTACAACAATCACTCCACCTTGTCACTCAATCAAGCCCACTAGAACATATATTGGAATTTAACCTCTTTCATACTAAAAGAAAAAGTAATCATTAATTATATTTAATTCACCATATAATTTGATATAAGTAATGCATTTTATAAGATCTAATTGGTGTATTTACAAAAACTATTTTGTGTTTTGGGCATAGGTGGTCCTAGAAAATATGCATAAATAATAAGATAGACTATGGATTATCTTTTAAATATTGTTCACGGTTTTTCATGTCATATTTTTATAGGAGGTCCTCATAATTGGTATTCTTGTATGGTATTAGAGCCAAGCTAGGTGCATTTGACACCTATGTTGTGGTTCAAGGGAGTGTGTTGGAGAAATGATACACACCTAAGCCATAAAAAGACTCATCACAATGTGAGCCATTAGCTCAATAGTAGAGCATCCTAACACCAAATGGGAGGTCCTAAGTTTGAATACTAGTTAGTCCATAGAAATTTATATAAAAGTCAAGCACTAGTACATAAGAAGAAGAATAAGTACCCTTATAATTTTTATTAATACCAACAAATTATCATTCCTCACATACATAGGTGAATCAATGATTTCAAGCTCGTCAACATGTATATGTACCTCAATCTCATGACCCTCATATAAAACCATTTTATTAGATTTATTTAGTGTAAAATATTTAAATTTTCATTAGGAGGAACAATTGAAGGATTGACCCCAATATTAACCCCCTCAACCTAATTTTTTTTTTATCAATCAAATCCTTAATCAATTATTCCTTAATCCCATAAAATGTTGAGTATAATTACAATTAACTCTACAATTTAATAACAAAATTCTTTCTCATTATATCTTTTGGGAATAACTTTAGCTTTATCTAATGGCCTAATAGGAGGAAGTAATCATGCAAGCACTATCTAAATTTTGAAGCACATTTTACAAAGGAAAAAGTTGGAGGCTTTAGAGTCATAATTATATTAGAAACATTTATAATGTATAGTTTGTACAATGGTCATTTCCATTATTTTTTACTATCCTTTTGGAAATAATTTTCTTTTCAAATTTACAAGGGTAGGATGATGTAGATGAAGCATTAGAAGATCCATAATTAAGTGTGGTAGCCTCTAACAACTTTAGTTCTTAAAAATTCATCTCACTTGCACATGCAAATGTTAAGAATGTATATACTTTGTAGATCCTTGTTTATAGTCAAAAAATCTAAAATAATAAACTTCAATCTAACATTCCCAATATTTGCATTGGCCAATTTCAATATTAAAAAATAGACCCAAATGGAAGATAATACTATTAAATTTCATGGGAAGAACTTAGCCAATAACTTATCATCATACACAAAATCCAAATATGTAGCACTAAGAACCTTGAATGTGTCATGGGATCTCCTTTAACATTGTGCATCTCAAATCTAGGATCCAAAAATCCAACAAAAAATGGATATGTAAATTTTTTAATAGAAATTGAATTGTGTTTGATTTTTATATGTATGTCTTTTTTTGTTTCCATTAGGTAAGGAATCAACATTACTTTTCATCTCAACAAGCCTTTAAACATTAATGTCAAGGGTAGATAGAGGCACATTGAATTTCATTGGTTCATGTGAGATATTTATAACAAGTATGCAATAAAGTCAAACTTTATTAGATTTGATTCAAGTAATATGACACATTTATTTTGCTTTCCAATCTATAATTTTTTGATGTTCTCAAGGCTATATAATTGAAGTTCATTTATGTTAACAACTATTAGATTAAATTTATATTTGTATCCCCAATTATTTTCAAATGATTTTATACTTTAATCTTTGTATTCTTATTCTTTCTTTCATCGTTTCATTTAAAATTTGAACCATTTAAGGATGTTATGTTATAGATTATAGTTGTCTTCCAATTCTTTTTAAATCAAGTTAATAGTATGAAAATATTATTGATGAGTAGATGAATTAAATTACAAGTTCTATTTTAGATTTGTATTCTTTTTATCTAGATATATTATTTACCAAAGTCTCATTGTTTTTTTAGGTGTACTATATATATAACATGGAAAATGTAGATCATGTTTCACCTGTGCTAGAATCTTTGTTTGCAAATACTAGTAATGAGATAAAAAATTAAGAGATTCATTAGCACGAGGTGCAAACCAGGGATATATAGTGAACCATGCATGTTAATATTGCATAGTCTAGAAAAACTAAAAATGAACTTGAGAGGACTAGTGCATATTCCCCAGACAGAGTGACTGCTATTCTTTCCCGCATGCGGGAAGAAGTACATGACGTTCCCCTTAAACAAATACAAGATAGTGTCACCAAAGAAATGATAAAAGCCACTTGTTTCCCATTTTATCAAAATGTGCGTAAGGTTAGGGGATACCAGGTCACTAGATGTGTTGATCATGCTATGGCCTCATTGATCTACCCATGATTTCTAGCAGCACATGGTCTATACCCAAACAATGACTAGATTCCATTGTATTTTGTTCAGCAGTTGTATGTTGAGGTCCATTTAGGCCTCAAAGTTAACTACCTGGACATTCCACCATATGTTGGTCAGGGGCGTGGTAGGATTGCTGATAGGCCCACCTATCATCGAGCAAATAGACCACCCCCAATATTTAGGGTATTGGTTGGTGACAGGTCTCCTGCTCTCACCCAGCTCTAGCCCCCATAGCAGATGAGGTTGTTGTTGCTTCCCGAAGCAATTGACACTGTAGGTGACATTGCGGCTGCCACCACTAGGATATCTGATGATCGTGTAGGTCAGTATTTGATATCTAGACATTCCTGATCCACACCATTTTCAGCACAGTGGACCACCATGGATCCTTTTACAATGACCGACATCCCTACTCCTACACAACTTGATGCACTTACAGGAGATATGTCATGCATGACTCTACATTGTTTGGCTGAGGACCTGTTGGAGGCATATGCCCACATTGCATCAGACAATGGGATCGGTATAGAGCATGTTAGAGATTATTTGAGACATAGAGGTTGTCAGAGGTCGTTCAGTTCCAGGATCCCATCACTCTCAGCCGAGCACTAGTGGCCTTAGAATCCACCTACAGTTCATACAATAGCTGCACAGACTATGGGTTTTACTGATATGTTGATTGGTTCGGTTCATCATCACGGTGCCATCTCACCTTCATAGTCCTCTACATCCATCATTTCGCACGACATGGGATAGATCAGATGGATGCAGATATTGATTCGTCACTTGATCGTTTGGTCCATATGGTGAGGCGACTGCTTGCAGGACCTAGGGTCATCCTGGACACGATGATGTGCATGTATGTGTGCACATGCATGTTTCAATTCTTTTCATTATTTTTTAAATTTCTTTTTAACTAGATATTCATTTAAGTTGATATATATATGTGTATATATTGTTACAGGTGGACATACCTCATATCACTCCTAGCCTTGGTCCAGATCGTGTGCATGATCGATGTGACTCTGTGGATGAATCTGCTATCAGTGGACATGTGAGTTTTCATAAAATATATATTTATGTATGTATAGATAAATACAAGTTGTAGATTGATATTTAAAAATAGAAGTTCATTTAAAAATAACTTTCATAAAATTTATTTAATAAAAATTATATGTATTTAACACATCTTGTACACAATTTTATTTTATGTGGCTCAAAGACATCCATCGTGAAAGGTGACTGTTTCTCATTCGGGGATGGCCATTCGTCTAGGAGTAGACATTCTTATTAGGGCCATGCATCTCTAGATTTATGATCTTTACTCATGTATTTGATTATATATGATGATCTTAAAATAGTATTTGATATTTGATGATCTCTTTACACTTGCTTATATGATATGCATACATTTGCTTATTTTTTGATCTTTAGTATTCGACATTAGATGATCTTTAATTTATATTTTGCTTTTATGATATATGTACATATATTTTCTTATATGATATATACATACATTTGCCTCTTTGCTTATAATATGTGTTATGTTTATATGTATTGAATTCTTTTACATATATGTACATGTGTTTGCTTATGGTTTAAACATGTTTACACATAAAATATGTACATGCAATTGCTTTAAATATTCAATATACATACATGTTTTCTTTTTTTATGACCTCTTACATCTTACATTTCCTTATATTCAATATACATTTGATCTCTAGTAGAATTTTAGGGAAATCAATGCCATTTTATAATTAAGTTCATTCATGTTGATCACAATAAATATTTTTTAAAAAATGACTTAAGCAACATGAACCATTGAGTTGAGAACAAGATATAATCTTTTTGACAAGTAACTTGAAATTCAATTCAAATTATATCAAGCTATTATACGTTTTTTACAAGTAACTTGAAATTCAATTCAAATATTTAATTAAGAAAATTTAATTCAAATTATACCTCTATTATACATTTTCGACAACTAACTTGAAATTCAATTCAAATATAATTAAGAAAATTCAATTCAAATTATACCTCTAATATACATTTTTGACACTTTAACAAAATTCTAAAATTACTAGATATGCTGTGCATACCTATGAATTAAATAAAAACAAACTTCAGAATGAAATAACTTGTTTGTTTACTACTT